>JAFEMH010003751.1:0-247826 GCA_022495995.1 Adenophora triphylla var. japonica
ACATATTTAGTAATATTAACTGAATAGAAAGAAAACATATGCCACTTTATAAAGAAAAGCGATGATAAATAACCGTACTCATAATCAAATATGTAACATATTTATATTTAATAAAAATTAAAATAAAAATATACATATATGTATATATATAAATATCATTTTTGCACAAGCGTTTAAGGTCAAGATTGAAACTTTGATTAATTATTATAATAATAAATCTGCTTTTCAAAGTTTCAATCTTTTTAGGGCCAAATGCTTGTGCGAAACTTTCGATATTTTACACCCACACTACTATCACGTTCAACCACTACCATGGGGTTACATCTTTGGAGTGGAAAATCTCAGTTTTTGCACAAGCGTTAGGTCCCAGGTGAAACTTTGATTAATTATTATAATAATAAATCTGCACTTACAAAGTTTCAATCTTTGGGTAAAATCTTGTGCAAACTTATCTTTCCACCCCACTACTATCACGTACAACCACTACCTTGCATGGGGTTATGCTTTGGAGTGGAAAATCTCAAGTTTTTTGCACGCAGCTTATTAGGTCAAGATTTGAAACTTTGAAATGGTAGATTTAGCGGTTAATCGGAAAGCAAGAGAAAATCCCCAACTTCGGTTTGTAGAAGATACAAAAGTCTAGCTGCGGTTGGGGATTTTCTTGCACCTAATTCTTGATTAATAATAATAGTAAATCTACTTTTAAAAAGTTTCCAATCTTTGGGCCAAATGCTATTGTGCAATAGGCTTGATATTTTCCACTTTGAAAGTGTAACATGTTATATTTAGTAAATATAACATGTTATGCATATTTAATAAACATAACATGTTACATATACACGACAAATTAGATAAGTTACTAACAATATCTAATTTTCAAGTCTTTTTAAAGTCAAAGGGGAGGAAGGGGGTGAATGCTATCAATAATGTAACATATTCAACCGCATACGACTACCTTAGTATGGTTCTAGATCCCATTTTGGGAAGGCGATTAGACGGCATGGCGAGCAGTGATGCTAATATCGCCTACGTTTGGCTTCGCGCACAGATGCTTCAATCCTGGCAGCTTTCCTAGATGCACCTTAGGGTATTGTGGTTGGTGATTTAACATCTTAAAAATATAAATAAGATGAGAGCCTTTCTCACCCATGACTATCAAAATCCGTCCATCTTTGAATCAGAAATATAGAGAAGCGGAAATAAGTTCTTGTCAGTTTGGCAGCGAAAGGATTTTGTACGTTTAATAAGAGTTTTTCCGAGTTTCCCAACTTTGTCCTCTTCTCTCTAAGGATCTCAAACATCACCCTGACCCATGTTCTTGTCGATTAATACGTTTTACTCTTCTGGTGTTATACGGTCACAAGTAAAAACAAGGTAACGAGTATAACACCGGTGAAGAGAAAACAAAACTTTCCTCAATTTTTTTTAATCTCCACCTTCCATTTACTCGAGATCTGATTGCGAGAATCTTTCTCATGAGCTTGAAAGTTGGCGGTGTTGCCCTCAATCTCACGGTTGCTTCGCATGTGCAGCCGTGAGATTGAGGGCAGCTGCGCACCGACCCCCTTTCGAGCTCATGAAAGATTCTGCAGGTCGAATCTTTAAATGGAAGGTGAAGATTGAAAATTGGAGGAAAGATCTGTTTTCTCTTCCTTTGATGTTATGCTCATTACCTTGTTTTTACTTGTGAGCAATATATCACCGATGAAAGTAAACAGCTATCGGTCCAGTATGGGCGTTATTGATCTTTGAGATTCTTAGAGAGGAAGGGCATAGGCGGAAAAAATATATTAAAGCGAGAAAATCCTTTGCTCAAGCGGACAAGAACTTATTTGCTCTATCTTTCTTGTTCTAAGAAATTTGAGATAGGGTTTTGATAGTTGTGGATGATAACGACTCTCATCTTGTTTATAAATGTTAATTTAATTCATCGTTGTAAACTTATATATTTTACAACAAAGAATTAAATATTAATATTTAAAATTATTCACAATAGTAATCACGCATTTCGGGATGGGATAGGTTTATCAAACATGCACTTAAAGGACGAGTAGGTGGTTAGGTAGGGACACCATTATCCTTTAGTTTAGTTTGAACTAGAGCTCAAGATTTGTTGATACAATTATTCACAATATTAATAGGTAAAAAGTCGGCTGAAAGCGGCCCGATTTAAGAAGCGTGGAGCATTACAATGGAGAAATTGTTTCCGCGAGTTTCAATTTCAACAAGACATTCTTGAACTCACGCGCTTTCACCAAAAACAACAGGAAACTTATTGACAGGAGGTATAGCATGCCGTGCATCGGTCTAAAAGATTGGAAGGTGGATTGGGATGCGCTCAGAGGCGCCTTCGTCTTTTGGGATTCGGAGCGACATGTGTTCACCCCATCGTCAACGATACTGGTGCCAACGATGGAGGATTTTCGAGACCTTGGCCGGGTGTGGGTGAGTCGAGGCTGACCGTGGCATTTCCTCGAGACAAGGACGATCGGTTCTGAACAGCTATCCCGAATTCTTGGGATTATCGGCAGGCTGGTATCAGCTCGGGCATTGTCGTTGACGATAGATTCATAGACTTGACTCATATAGCCGAGATTGAGTCGGACCGGCCAGCTGTTTGATCTATCCACTTCCTTAGATATATTCATGTTGCTCGTGCATACTGCGCAGCTACTTGCCTGCGGCTACGTGGAGTGTCGGAACTACGGCTGTTAGAGATCATCAGTGGTGAGAGGTGATCGAGGAGTTGACATCCGGCATATTCAATGCAGTCGGGGAGCGATGGACATCATTCAACTGTTGCTAGCGGAGACATACCACGGCATTGATAGATTAGCCGGAGGATCCGAGTACGTGGGTTCGAGCGGCCCAGTTACTATCATTGTGGGCGTATGAGAGATTTCGCTTGATCTCGCCCTTGCCCGGAGGGCGGGACGGCATTACCTTGGGTGGCCCGGACGGCGCGAGGATATTGAGGATGCCGCTGCGAGAGTTGGCATAGGAGGTTGGCCTTGGCCCGTATGAGACCGCAAACCGAACTATTGGATTCGGCATGGGGATTGCGGACTATGAGAGATATTCGGGACGGGTCGGTTATTGTCAGACTTAGGGACTACATGTATCATCCTTTTGCATTCCATCTCTAGTGAGCGAGGCAGTACGGATACCGCGACGGACCATTCGGACTTTGAGAGAGCGATTGACGACTAATACAATGCCGATGATTATGGTGAGCCTCGTACTACACATTTCTTTGGCAGCATTTCTAGAGGGCTTTCTTCCGAATACGACCACTACTCCGTCATACTAGAGGTAGCACATTTCGACCACCGTATCCGACATGGTACGAGGAGCGGCCAGGTCTGTACGGTGATGATAGAGGCTCGGCGAGAGTGTTTTAGGGCGGACTATTCTTCCAGTAGGACATTAAGAGGCATGGAGGCCAAGAGCAACCCCGATGAAATCACCGGCGACATTGCGGCGAGATTATGAGAGACGGGGAGATTCGGAGAGGCTGCTTTGAGAAATGATCCCGAAGTGATAGCTCGCGAGGAGGCCTTGAGGCGGGAAGAGCGATGCGAGAGCTACCGGGCGATATATCCACCGGCTCACACGATACCTCGAGCCAGGACGAGGTTCGGCCCGGCTTTTCAACATACCTAGACCAAAGACCTCCCAGGGACCGAGGCGGAGGAAGAGTAGAGATTCGAGTTCGGGAGCGGGAACGAGTTCCTAGACACTTTAAGAAGACCTCGTTAATATATTGTTAAATATGAGTTAGAAGCTTTATATTTATTTTAAGAAGATGCTGTGTTGCTTTTAAGTTTGTAATTCAAATTTAGGGAATGATAATACGTTAATTACTTCTAAAGTTAATATATTATGAAATCCAATAATTATTAACATCCCGATTTTGTTTCATCCGTCGATTAAATTGAGTGTACGTATAATATATGGATTGCAATGCGGGAGTGATGTACGTTAACGATGATCGTAGTTGGATGTATAAGCGGAAGTTGCCGAATCAACGCGGTATCAATCCCGAGTTTTATAGAGGGTTGAAGGGGTTTGTTGAATTTGCTCAATTAAATAAAACCGGTCACATGGATAAGGATGGTAAGATTAGGTGTCCATGCGACAAGTGTTGTAATGTCAAGTATCTAAGCTTGATCGAGACTCGAAACATCTTTTGCGTAACGGGTTTGAAGTTGGGTACAAACGGTGGACCCGTCATGGTGGCCGAGATTGCGCACAAATGTTGCGAATAATCCCCCGAGAATATTCATGTACCTCCCGAACCCGAACCTATTATTCGGGACAATGAAGAACCACCTTTGAATATGGAAGATATGGTTAGGGATGCAGCCTGATCCTTCCTTCGATTGGTCGAGAGAACCAACAAGAAGAACCAACCCCTGCGGCCAAGAAATTTATTGATGCTATGGACTCTGCAAAAGAGAAGGTCCTATCCGGGTTGCGAGATCGGTGTGTTGGAGAGGCTGTGGTGAGCTCCTTAACATAAAGGGCGGATTGCAATATTAGCCGATCTGCTTATAATCGTATCATGAAAGCAATTAAGCGGATGTTGCCGAAAGAGAATAAGATGGTTACAAACTTTTATGAGACAAAGAAGTTGGTTGGGCGGATTGGGCTATGTTATGAAAAGATTGATGCGTGTAAGAATGACCAGCATGCTATTCTACAAGGAAGATTCACGAAGACAGAGTGTTCAATTTGCGGACAAAGTAGATATAAGCCAAGTCGGAGGGGAGTTCAAAACACAAGAAAAACATACCACATGCGGTTGCGTTACATGCCGTTGATTCCAAGATCGCAACGCCTACGCGTCTAAATCTACTTTGCGAGAGGCAATGCGTTGGCATAAGGAAAGTTTGCGTGAAGATGGTGTGTTGATTCATCCCAGGTGATGGGGAGGCATGGAAACACTTTGATGAGACTTATCCCGACTTTGCGTACGAAGCAAGAAATATACGGTTATGCATCTGCTCACGATGGTTTCAATCCGTTTGGTCCTGGGGCAAAAATCTTACTCTTGTTGGCCGGTTATAGCCACTTGTCTACAATCTTCCGCCCTGGTTGTGTATGAGTGATCCCTACATGTTCTTGTCGTTATTCATCCCGGCCCCAGCACCACAGGAGGAACATTGACGTCTATCTCCGACCTTTGATGGACGAATTGAAGCAGCTTTGGGAGGATGGGGTCGAAACGTGGGATGCTTTCAAGCGAGAGAATTTCAGCATGAAGGCTGCGTTGATGTGGACAGTTAATGACTTCCCTGCATATGGGATGTTATCGGGTTGGAGCACCCACGGGAAGTTGGCCTGTCCGTATTGTATGAGTGACACAAAGTCTTTCACGCTCACGCACTCTGGAAAACCATGTTGGTTCGATTGCCATAGACAATTTCTTCCGGAGGACCACCCATTCAGGACCCAGAAGAATGCGTTTAAAAAGAACAAGATTGACCATGATGAGGCCCCGATTCGTTTAAGTGGTGACACGGTCTATGAGGAGGTATCTAGATTGTCTTATAGATAGCTGAACATCCGGGTGATGCCAAAGCTGCGAGGTTAAGACATTTAGCATCATCTCCGTACTTGAACGTTCATTTATACAACGGTTATTTCGTGAATGTTTTTAACACGTTGATGTGTTTCATACCAAAGCTTACTGGGGCTCTAAATTGACGTGGAATAGCGGTGTAGACTTTATAGGGAATGATTATTATGGCGTCTGAAAGGAAAAGTAGTCGAGGTGGAGTAGGCTTGGGTAGAAACAAGTGTAACATTGTTCACTGTGTCAATTGTGATGATGCGAAAGTGCGAGGTGTTAAGAAGCACGCCATATTTGACCTCGTCGATGTAAAGGACTCGTCTTGACATAATGGCGACGACGTCTTCATCTTAGCATCTCAAGCAGTTATACATGACTCCCTACCTCGTCCGCGACCACATGAAAAAGCTTGTGGAGAGCATCGTTTGGATGACCAAGGCTAGGAGCATGATTTCCTCCTACATTCGTCGATTCTACTGGAGCATTTACCGGTCCACTTGGCATATCAAGAGGATTCAACGAGATCGCCTAATCATCCATTAGATGATGAATTTACTCATATTCCTCAATAATGTTGATGAACCCGAGGAGGATATCTTACCAAATGAATTTCCGCCTCGTTCAGGTCATCTCGCGCACATTGATATTGATGAATCGAGGAAGAGGAAGAGGAAGAGGAAGAGGAAGAGGAAGAGGAACCGTAGTTTGATTCATCGTAGTCCGAAGACGAAGATGAAGAACTCGAGTTTTGTAGTAATTCGAGTCCAAGATGATGATGGGGACGAAGATTAATAATAGTTTAAAGTTTAAAATTGTATTGTGAATGCTTTAGATTATTAGAACTTTAAAGTTTTATATGTATTGTGAATGCTTTAGATTATCAGAACTTTAAAGTTTCATATGTATTGTGAATGCTTTAGATTATTTTTAATATCGGTCGTTTTATATATATTGTGAATGCTTTAGATTATTAGAACTTTAAAGTTTTATATGTATTGTGAATGCTTTATATTATTAATAGTTTAAAGTTTTATATGTATTGTGAATGCTTTAGATTATTAGAACTTTAAAGTTTTAGATGTATTGTGAATATATTGTTTCCTATTGTTAAAGTTGTATATTTTAATATTTTTCTTGTAGTACGAGATGAGTTCTAGTAGAAAGGGGTAAAGAGGACCAAGCCCATTTTACACTTTGATTCTTGGGGACGCAACCGTCCCGATCCGGTAGCGATGGTGTTGACCCCTCACTCCCGGTAGTACTAGCTCCACCTGCGGGGCCGGTACTCGAGACTACCGTAGATTCGAGGGGAGGATATATGTTCGGATCTCGGCACTTTATGACCAAGTAAGTAACTCTTCATTAATTTGATATAAGTTGGTTCCTTTTTGCTTTATATATAATTCATTATTTAAGTTAAAATGTTATTGTATAAATATACTTGGCGAGGTGGGTAGGTGGATACCCCACCACTGGCACTAAGATCGGGCAATGCGGCGGTCTCGGAAAATGACCGATTTTGGCCCAACTGGAAAAAAATTGCCACAGAGGCAGAAGGAGGATGCGTGGGATGAGTTTAGGGTAATGTGTTAATGGTTTTTATTTAAAACTTAAATGTTAGTTTGTTATTAAAATGTTATAATTAATAATGATTATACTCTTTTAGTTTTGTAATGTTATCATTATATGTTGTAGGCTAAATATTATTGGGATCCAGACCTCCGCGAGGCGACGGCTAGATATGTTTTCTTTGAGCGAGGCTCACAAGTCGTTTAAGGATTTTATTTGTAAATACTTTTATCTATCCTTAATTAGTTTAATTAACAATGATTATACTCTTTTAATTTTATAATGTCATCATTATATGTTTACAAGATATTCATATTTTTTATAGGTACCACGAAGAGAAATTATTATACTGCTCGGCTCGCGGCGGGACAGCAGCCCTTGTGTCCTACTTTTATGACCGTTGAGGTGTTTGCTCAATTTTGCGAATATTGGGGGTCGCCTGCGGCGAAGGCTGTATCCGAACAGGCCAAGGCCAATAGAGCAGGCTCCTCGGGGTCGGCGGCGTTGCATACCGGGGGGACGCTCACGGTCGCCGAGCATCACGACCGCATGGTATGTATGTTAATTTAAATGTAGTAGTGTATGGATGCTTTTAAATAGGTTTATGTACGTATGTTAGTTTGGGAGCCAATGTAGATGCTATGAAATCCATAGTTTTAGTGTAAATGTAGTGTATGCATGCTTTTAAATCGGTTTAAATGTTGCATTTATATATACAATTTCAAAGTAATAATCTCGCTTATTTTATTTATAGGAAAGGGAGTATGGTCCGAATATCACTTTTGTGGATGTTTACGCTAGCACCCATATTCGGAATTCTACGGCGCCCGATCAACCTCCGCAATGGGTTGACGATCGATGCACTCTTTGCCTTTGTAAGTAAACTACCATTAAATGACTTGATTTTGAATATGTAAATTTATTTATGTACCTTACATTGTGTATATGATTATAATTGTTTGTTTTATTTTTCAGCCGCATATCAAGCCGCCGTTGTTCCCGATGGAACGCCTCCCGGCGAGCCCGTCCCCTTCGTGCACTGATGTTTGGCGGGAGGTCACCTCTCGGGGACATCCAAGGAGAGGAGCCCGAGTGTTAGGGATTTGGGGATTACGGGCGGCAATGCCGTCGACGTCGGACCGGCCGTCGGAGAAATGTTGACTCCGGCCCATGTTTCATGATCCGAGGGTCGACACTCTGGAGGCTGCGTTGGAGGAGGAGAGACGCGAGCGGGCAAAGCTTGCGGATGCTTTGGCGGTTCGAGACGGATGCGGGGAGGAGAACGATCGACGCCATGCAGAGACTCGAGAGACAATTGGCGGCTGTTGATGGCTCGTCTCGGCCGGACTCCCAGGATAATTCCCAGCGTCCCCCGTGTTGATTGCGGACTTTTTAGACATTGTTGTATTAATTTATACTTGTTTGTAAACATTTGAGACATTTGGTACCCGCGGGAGCCCTCCCCGCCTCTCCCCCTCCCCGCTCCACCCCTCTCCCCCTCCCCCGCTCCACCCCTCTCCCCCTCTCCCCCTTCCCCCCCTTCCCCCTCTCCCCCTATCCCCCTATCCCCCTCCCCCCTCTCCCCTCCCGAATTGGTACGGTGGTATTTAGTTTTTATTTGGTACGCCGGTATTTGAATTTTAGTTTTTATAGTTTTAGTTTTAGAAATTGAAATGTTATATCGGGTACAAAAAATTTTGGTTTTTGATATTTTAAAATATTTTTTTTTAATTTATTTCGGAATCGACGGAATTTTCCGTCATTTAAATTAATCTTTGAAAGAAAAATTAATTAAATAAATTAATTTCGGCGGCGGAAATTTCCGTCATTTGTAATAAAAATTAATTTAATTAAATTAATTTCAGCGACGGAATTTCCGACGCTATAATCATTTAATTTTTATTTAATTTTTGATTTCGGCGGAAAATTCCGTCGTAATAAAATTTAAATTAAAATTAAATAATTCGACGGTATTTTCCGCCGCCGAAATAATTTAATTTCAATTTAAATTTTATTACGGCGACGGAAATTTCCTTAATTAATTTAATTAAATTAATTTTTATTACAATGACGGAAATTTCCCAAATGAATATTTAATTAAATTAAATTAATATAGCGGCGATATTTTCCGTCAGCGTAACCATTAATTCACCGGCGGAATTAAATTCCGTCGGTAAAAGAAAAAATAGCGGCGGAAATTGACCCGGAGCACTGCGACGGGCTGGTAGCGGCGGACCACCGACGGAATTTTTCCGTCGCTGATTATTTTTAGCGACGGAATTTTAATTTTAGCGACGGAAATTTCCGTCGCTAAACGACCTTTTTCTGGTAGTGATTGAAATTCATAAGAATGGACACTATGGGCGGGATAAGACAATGGAGTTGGTTGCACGAAAGTATTATTGGCCTCACCTTCGTCGAGATGTTCATCGGGTTGTTCAGAAATGTATGGTTTGCCAAGTGAACAAGGGAACGTCACAAAACACGGGGTTGTATACTCCTTTGCCTATTCCGGAGGGTCCTTGGATTGATATTTCTATGGATTTTGTGCTTGGCTTACCAAGGACTCAAAGGTCTTGTGATTCAGTTTTTGTGATAGTAGATCGTTTTTCTAAGATGGCTCACTTCATTCCTTGTCGTAAGACTCATGATGCGGCTCACATTGCGGGTTTGTTCTTTAAGGAAGTAGTTCGCCTTCATGGGATTCCTAAGTCTATTACCTCGGATCGTGATACAAAGTTCCTTAGTCACTTTTGGCGTACTTTGTGGCACATATTCGAGACGGGACTGAATTTTAGTAGTTCTTTTCATCCTCAAACAGATGGGCAAACGGAGGTGGTTAATAGGACGTTGGGTTCTATGATTCGGTGTTTATGTGGAAAGTTTCCAAAGAAATGGGATCTTGCTTTGTCTACGGCGGAGTCTGCGTTTAACAACATGGTGAATCGCACTACAAAGAAGACTCCGTTCGAGGTGGTGTATCAAAGACCTCCGACACACACTCTTGCGTTGGTTCCTTTGCCACAAATTCCGGGCTATAGTATTGCGGCGGAGCATTTGGCGGAAATGGTGGAGGAGGTACAAAGTGAAGTTAAGAAGAACATAGAAGAGGCGAATGCTAGATACAAAGCTCACGCGGACAAGAAGCGTCGTGTGAAGACATTCGATGTTGGGGATTTGGTGATGGTGCATTTGCGAAAAGAACGTGTTCCACAAGGTACTTATCATAAGCTTCATCCCAAGCGCATTGGACCTTGCAAGATTGTGAAGAAAATCAAAGATAATGCGTATATTGTGGATTTACCGGATGGTTGGAATATGTCCCCTACGTTTAATGTCTCTGATTTGGTTGAATATCATCCGGATGAGCCTCTTTATGTTGATACGGATTCGGGGACGAATCCTTTTAAAGTAGGGGCGCATGATGTAACACAAGTAGGAAAGGAAGACTTTCGAGGCCGGTTTACGGAGTGTGGGAGGCGCGGCTCCCAAGGGGAGGGAGCACCGGCTCCCAATTGAGCAAAACCGCATGAGGTTTCTTTGGAATAAGGAGCGTCGGCTCCCAATAGGGGGGAGCGGCCGCTCCCATGGTGCAGAGGACAAGACGAATTTCAAGTTACCTTATTTACATTTTTTGTTCCTTTTTCTATTAGGATTTTCTATATTTTCTTTTTATATTTCCTTAGGGATTTAGGAGAGTTTCTATATTTTCTTTTTATGTTTTCTTAGGGATTTAGGAGAGTTTCTATATTTTCTTTTTATGTTTCCTTAGGGATTTAGGAGAGTATGAGCTATAAATACTCCCCTCTAGTTTTAGTTTTAGGTAGTCTTGATATTATTATTTTCTTTGGTTTTCGAATTAGTAATAAAACTTCGTGTTTTATCGAAAGAATTCGTTCTTGAGTTCTTAGGAATTCCTTTAATTCCTGCAGAGGTTTTAATCATTATTGATTAATTCCTATATCATTCCGCTGCGTTTACATCACCATAGATATTGCTAAATTACATTTTAACCATTACGGTTTCACTTTTCTCTTTTTCCCAATTTCGGCAGTTTTACTGGCCATTAATAATTAATTTATTTTCAGTTTCGGGGGTCATGTAGGATTTTTTTTTTTTTTTTAATTTCTGGGGGATCCAATTCACACGATTGTATTTTCTTACTAAAGATAAAGGGAGTTAATAGCATATCTTGAAAGTTTAGGGGGGGGGGGTCAATTGAACCCCTTGCCCTTGAACAACTACGTCCCTGTTTTAGTCTTTAGGTGAGAGATTTTTGAGTAATGGATCCAAACTTGTGCAGAAACCAGGAAGAAGTGATATATGAAAGCAAAAAAATTTGAGGGATGAAGTCGTACACTAAAGCTTAAGGACTGGAGGATGCATTCCCAGATTGAATGTACTGCAGAAAGGGCGAACGATCTCACCTCTGAGAGAAAAGGTGAGGTGCCTAGGTGAGGAAAAGGCTCAAATTTGCGAAGGTCTAGGCACTGCAGAAAGGGCGAACGATCCAACCCAAAACATTCAAGAACACTAATTCATACCAATATAATGGCCTGGTGGCTTCATCACCAAAATTATGTCTTAATTACAAGAGAAATCACAAGAAATTTGACGAATATATAAGTCCAAACAATAAAGTTAATTAATACATATATAACACTACAAATGTATAACAAAATGCCAAGCCATTACATGATACATAAAACCATCTTTGCACTTATTCTGTAGTACAATCAAGACATATCTTAATCACGCTTGTTCTTACTAGCACAATTCTCGAAAAGCGTGCCATCAAACACTCCTCTAGCGGCATCTTTTGACAGAAAACCTTCCTCATCTTTAGCGAGATAGTACAACATTATCCATTCCACCTTGGTCACAAGCCTAAAACAAAAAGACTAATGAGGACGTAGAAAATATTGGATTGGGCCTCGTCCAATCAAAATGCTTGATTGGATGGTGATGATAGTTGAGCAATTATACTCAATATTTGTTCAAATTAATTGTGTTTGAAGGATTAAAAATACGTACCATCCGAAGGGGTCTCCTGCAACTCCGTAAGATTGTGTAAGGCGCCATACCTCTCGTAGTGTGAGGTGATCGGGCTTTGTTAGACCGAACCTGCTAAAAGCATTCTCAAACTTGACTGGGAGATACCTGCAAATTAGGAGTAGGGTGGCACATTTTTTTTATCTTTGTTACTAGTGAAACAAATGGCGAAAGAAAGTCGAGAAGTGTTCACCATACCTTCCTTCATTGTCATAAACTCCAGAGTCGCTACCGTGCTTGCCTTTATGTATAGTGGGGACGTAAATGGGAAGGAGTGGATTTAAAAGCCAAGTCTACAATTTAAAACAATGATCAATTAGTGCTAATGATAGTTCTAGTTCATGATAAAGTAAATACTCCCTCCATCCCAGCGGAGTGTGCACTTTTGATCAACTTTGATCAATAATTTAAATAAATAATAATGATCCTAATAAAAATTTAAAAATTTGTTATTGTATCAAGCTTAATAATATTAACAATAACATTTTTTGGATTTTTATTAGGATCATTATTATTTTTTTAAATTATTGATCAAAGTTGATCAAAATTGACCAAAAGTGCACACTCCGCGGGTACGGAGGGAGTATATAGTTTTAGTTCAGAGGGGACAAAAACTTGTTTCTTACACTAAAATCACTTGAATCAAAATTAAAACAACAATAATAATAAGAAAAGTGTACAATGTAGTAATTATTGCGAGTATGAAAAGTAAGATAGGAAAGAGAAAGTAAGGTAGATGATAATAAGTTGATATTTATTGTGAGTATGCTAAGTGGGTCTTATGAATAAAAAATTATTAAAAAGTTTCAATTTTACGAATGTGCCTTTTTTAAAATGAATGACTCAAAAAATGAAAATTTAGTCGTTTTTAGAGGAGACGGATATATATAGTATATTTTTTTTAGTGCTTGAAAGAAATTTATATTTTTATCGAAAATTAATGTGATTGCAAAACTTTTCCCTTAGGCTACCAATTTTGACCCTACCAAGATTTTGACTTTGCCATTACAGCCGGAAATATGTTGAAATCCGATAGCTCATATTCAGGCTACAAAAATACATAAATGTGAGTATTCTACTTTTTTTTTTTTTTTTAAATTGTTTTTGTATTTTTATTAGTGAATGGTTTAATCTATAATGAGAGTGACATTTGAAAGTGTTAGAAATTGCTAAAAATAAATACTGGTTTCGATCTTGATCGATAACAAAAAATGAGATTTATTTTGGGTCGGATAGATTAATGTTTAAAGGGTATTCTGTAAATTAGGTAGAGTGTTGATGGAGCATGAACTTACAGGGGAAGTGAAGAAGCTAAATGATCCGTTAAAAGTGATTGCAGCAAATAAACCCACTGCCCAATTAAATCCAATTGCTCGAACTCCTACCGATTACAAAAACCATACAATAAAAAAATCTGATGTTAATTTTCTGGTAGCCAAACATAGCTTAAGTTATGGTTGGCTACTCATAATAATTACCAACGTAAGTGTCCCATGGATAAATCTTGCCATCATTGTCCCGATCAAAGAAACCAGCATGTTGCTGAAGCACACTCTTGCCGTTGTGCTTTCTTCCTGGTGTACCCTCTGGATGTTCAGTATCCGGGGCAACCAAAGCTCTACCCAGATCTATCAACAACCATAAATTAACATGTAAAAATTTGGAGGATTAAATTAAATAATTAATATCATATTAAGATAAATTAAACATACATGGTTTTGGAATGAAGTCTTCTAAGTCCGCCCGGATCTCTCTCACAGAAGTAACTGGTGCATGAGGTGCCTCTGTAGCAAACGCGTCGCCTGCATCATTCTCCATTGCTCTCTTCTTATTTTTCTACTTGGATTGTTTTCTGTTAGTGTTTATTTATGGAGGATTTTAGAGATTGATTACAACTTTTTGTACTAATTATTATATTTACTATCAATGGCTATAAGTATGAATGGAATTTTTTAATTGACCATATTTTTCAGCATTTTTATTCAAAATGATAACCTCCAATTTTTCTCATCATTCAAAATAGGATCTCCCAGTTAGCTAGTGTATCTGTTGTTATAGATATTATTCCACATTTAGAATTGACAAACCATATAAATATAAAGATTATGGGACACTCCTCTTATCAACCAATTGCTTTTAAGGTGAAATCTCAAAATTTAAAATGTTATCATATCATATACATAACACGTGTAGATCCAACGGCTCACGTTGTTACTCCGCTCCATTCAATTAATAATTACACGTCGTAAACTTTGGCAAAATTCACTACACGTGAGGGGGCGTGTTATGTATATTATCCCAAATTAATAATTGAGAAACACTACATATAATATATAAAGAAAAGATAGAAAGAGTGTAAGAGGTGTTGTGGGATGAAAAGTTTAATACTATTATAATAATTAAAAAAAAATATAGTGTAAAAGGTGTTGTGGGATGAAAAATAAAACAACAGAGAGAAAGGGTGGGATAAATAGTAAGAAGATTGTTGTTATTATAAAAAGTGAATCCCATTTAATATAAAAATAATATAAACTTTTAAATAAATCGAATGAAACTTCGAAAATGACAAATTATAAAAAGTTGGATTAGTCGGAGGGGGAGTATGTATCAGTCTCGTTATAATAGAAAAAGTCAATAAAAGGGTAAAATAAAATACTCCCTCCGTCTCAACAGTAGCTTCCCATTTTGTCATTTTGGATGTCCCGTTAATAGCTTTCACTTTCCTTTTTTGGCAAAAGAATCTTTACTATTCCCTCCACTCATTCTCTCTCCTACATTATTTTAATACTCACAACACTATTATAATTTACTATTTCTTCCACTCATTCTCTCTCCTATTTTCAAATTACACTCACAACATTTTAACTTCCCCTCATTTTATTAATTTGCGTGCAACCTAAAAATTGGACAGCTACTATTGAGACGGAGGGAGTATAGAGTAATCAAATTGTGAGTATTAAATAGAAAGATAATAAATATTTGGACCGGCATATGGGAAAGGCTGCTAACGTAACCTAACCCACCTAACCCAATAATAATACAACGCCACGCATATAATAAATAATTGTGTAAACTACAAAAATATCCCCTCAACTTTGTACGGAGTATGAAAACCCCCATAAACTAACAATTTTGGTGAATCACTCCATTTGACTCAGTTACTCTAACGCTCCGATTAACCACCCATGATAATACACTAGTAGAGTAGCTTTTGATCACTAACTTGTTAAATACTAGTATGATTGTAAGTAGTTTGGATGACGGATTTTGGGACACGACAAATATTACAAAACCAAAGGGATGACACACAATCTTACACGACCTCTCAACTCTAAACAATACAACACTTGCCGAGGTCAGCGGTGGGCATTATATTTTGTTCCATGGGATGATTTTGACATTAATGTAAACTGAGAGGTGGTTAAAGAGGGTCCTAAATTGGATTTTATTTGTTTTTAATTAATGGATGACTTTACAATAGTGACAATTGGAGAGTAAAATTTGTTATTGGTGAGATTGAACCTCAAATCTTTCATATAAAAAGGTATACCTAGACATGCTCAAATCGGAACCAAAATCGTTGGTTCTTCGTTTTCGGAATTGTGGAACCGGTGGTTGAGAGACAAATAAGGAATCAACCCTATTTTTATCAAAAAAGTTTGATTTATTATTATTCAGTTAATAAACTAACCAAACTTGTTAAGAAATTAATTGAATTCATTATAAAATCAACATTTTCTTTCTTTTCAACATTGTCATTCTTTTTAATAAGATATGTTAAAAATTGAGCGAATTCTGTCATTCTATTAATTATTAAGCTATTTACATTTTGTTTTCGCGTTAGAAATGAATACATAAAAAAAATTGAAAATGTAGTGTGGAACAGTCATAATCTCAGGACGCAGGTTCATAATTAGGAACCGAGAATTGAAACCAGATAAATTAGAGCTCTTAAGTCTCGAAAGGATCCACAAACCACATTCATGAATTAGGCAAAATTAAGGGAAACTTTTGTACACAAGGAGGGAACCAAAGGAGCATAAAGTTGACTTGTAAATAAAGGGAATATTGGTCTTAATTATGACATGGTCATGGTATAGGTTTTGCACCTGCCCATGTCATATTCCACTAACTGTACTAACTAAATAACATACTCCTACACAAATTAAATATGGGGAAGGATAAAAATAAGGTATCAACTGTCTACTTCTATAGAATAGGGTGTCGAAAAGAAATACTCCCTCTGTCCCAAAATGTTTGTTCCATTTGACTTTTTTGTTGAACTTTGACCACAAATATATGACAATTTAATTATGTTCATGAAATTCTAAAAATTCCTATTGATTCACCATTAATAATATTATCAACAACAACTTTAGAATTTCATGAACATGATTAATCTCTCATAAATTTGTGGTCAAAGTTCAACAAAAAAGTCAAATGGGACAAACATTTTGGGACGGAGGGAGTATAACAGTAGTTGTTTAAAAGATCGCTGTTTGAACGCATACTACAATTTCCTCACAGACAAACTAAGTTGACGAAGAAATAAGATTAAACCATCGGCGATAAAGACGCCCGTAAAATGGCGCATCACATGCCGTGCATCCAACCTATAAATTTATTTTGATATTTTTTTATTATCAGTGTTAATATTAAAAAGGGATATGATTAAATACAGGGATCAAAAAATACAGGAAATCAACAAAATTACCAAAATATTCATTTATATAATTTTTTTTTTCATTTCATATTCAAACATCAACATGATTGATCCAAACAAACAAATAACACTTACAGACGACGCCACAAGGATTCATCAGCAGCAGCGAAATTCAGAAATCTGCACACCAACGAGCATGACACCAGATCCTGCTTGTTTAACAACAATAAATCCCTGGTTCGCTAAGAAAATCAGAAAAGAATCAAAATTTAACAAGAACACACACCTCAGAAGAGAGGAATTTAAGGATCTGCGGGAAGAGCTCAGGAGGAACCCTACTAAAAACTCCACCCTCTATTCTCCTTGGATTGATAATTCTGATCTCATTCGAATCCCGGCGAGAACACCGACGTTCAGCGCGTCATCCTCCACGCGCTGCCTCTTGCTAGTCCGCTCCTCCTCCGTTTCTCCCTTAATCTCCGTCTCTATCTCCAATTTTGCCTCCTAAAAATCGCATAAAATTGAATCCAAATTTTCACACACTCATACGAATCTCGTAACTTCCGATTCGAATTTAAAAAAAAAAAGCATCTGGAAAAAAAAAAAAAAGGAAATTTACCTGATCGGAGTTCTCAGATAAGACCTCGGATTCAAGGAACTGGGCGAGGCTTTCGTCTTCGTCTTCCGAAACTGTCATGATTACTCGTCACACCTCCGATCAAAAAAATAAATAAATCAAGGTGTGATTTGGGGAAATCAAAGGATGAGACTGCCGGGAATTTACGCCGCTCGTCAGCGTTCTTTCCATCTCGTGTAAATATACACGAGATGATAGATGACATCTCGTGTATACACACACGAAACGGGCAAGGGCAGGATTGGAATTTTTCGTTCCCTGTATTTTTTGTTCCCTGTATTTAGTATTTACCATTAAAAAGTGTAACTGTTTTAGTATTAGAAAAATGTCATGCGCATGCACAGTGATAATATCTCAATTTTAGTTATAAAGAGTGCTAGAAGTATTAATAAGTTTCGGTTATTTACGACATTGCCACCACGCGTTTAATTATTTACAAATATGCCACGACTCGTTTTACAAAAAGTTCAAGTTAATTATAAAAATGCCACTGCCTATTTTTAAAAACTAATTTTCCAAATTGATAGAAAAACCGTTTTTTTTTTCAAAAATTTTAATAAATTCAATGGACCGGATAATTAAAAGTTAACAAGGTATGGCACAACTGACATTATAATACTCCTCGCAGTCCAAAATAAATTGTCATTTTCTTATGCTTTACATATTTTAAGAACGATTTTTCTTAAATAGAGCTAATGAATGGCTTCTAACGCAACGATTTTTAGTGTTGCATTAGCTCAAAAATGTAGCAGTGTTTTGGGGTTAAATATGTTTTTCTATTTTAATTTGTAGGTCTATAGTTTAAATTTGAGCGCTTAGCCCCCTGATCACTTTGTATGCCAAGTAAGCAATGATATTGCCACGTAAGCAAAATTGATTACATCATATGCCACCTCAGCTTATTTAACAGTAAAATAAACGATAATGTGACGGAAGGACTAGATGGTCTCACAAATGCATACGCTAAGGATTAAATCGAATAACATGGTTTAGGGACGAAAAGGAAAAAAGTTATATTGATTAAGGATGAAAAAGGTACTTAACTCCCATATATTCAATAAAGTTTCTATCACTTCATTTACATCAGACACAACCCCTTATATTAACTGATATGATTCATGAGGTCTTATCCACCATTTCCATCTTCTTCTTCTTCGCAACATACTCGAAAAAGCTACCATCAAAGATTCCTCTAACAGCTTCTTTTGACACAAATCCTTCATCGTCCTTAGCAATAAGATATACAAGCCCCCATTCGCACTTGGTAACAAACCTGCAATAAGCATCACAAAATTAATCATCGTACACTACTAATGATGAAAGCTATAATTTATTTAAGGCCTTAACACAAACCCTCCGAAGAAATCCACTGCAACTCGATATCCCTCTGTCATATGCCACACTTCTTTTAGGGTGAGCTTATCTGTGTCTGTTGAAGCGTACTTGCCAAAAATATTCTCAAAGTTAACTGGGACGAACCTGAAACTTTGAATTACTAACAACAAAGGACGATTTTTAACGATGTTATTATCAAGACTAAGTTACGGTTACCTTCCTTCAGTATCATATGTTCCGGTGTCACTACCATGCTTGGCTTTATGTATATTCTTTACATAAATGGGTAGAGAAGGAAAAGGAATCCAACCCTATAAAGGATGAGGTAGGGTTAACAGAGAGAGATCATATTTTTTTACGTAAGTACAATTATGCAGTTACGTAAAAAAATTAAAGTTTTATGGTCAGTACAATTTTTATGAGATTTGCTAGCATAAAATGAAATGTTGGCAAATGAATTGCAATTTGAAGAAAACTTGGGTAACTAAATTGCAATTAATATCAAAATATAATTGTCATATTTTTTATTTTGAAATAAAATTCTTGCTAGAAAAAAGATAACCCTTCAGCCCGTATTCTTGCCAAATGATTCTTATGCTCTATAGAAAGGTGAAGAAGCGACCAAAATGGATCCAACAGAATGGCCACAACGAAATAATTATAAATTTATGGTATGTACTAAACCCTCAATTTCACCAAAGATAACATTCTTTCCTTTAACAACATAATGAAACAAAACGTACTTTTTGATCGAGTTGCAAATAATACAACAAACGTGGTAGTAAGTTGCATAATTTTGTCATTAAAGTGTAAAAAAATAGTACAAATTGCATTATTTGTAACTATTGAACTAGGACTTTTGGTACCTATCTTGATACGTTCAAAATAGGATAATACCAAGTTTTTGTTGGACAAGAATGGTCCGGTACAATCCTAGTTGGATTGTGAGACTAGACCAAGTCAACTATATAAAGAGTCTTTACCCTCATAATATTGTACGTGCAGTTTATATCTCTCTCCCATATATTATCTCAGCTGGTTTGCGATTCTCTAAGCTACCATCGAGAGCTTAGGATTTGAGTGTGAAATATATAATCAATATCTATCTTGTGATATTGATTGGACGAGCAAAGCGGATGATTGCAGAAACGATCGAGACAATCAAGGATTCGTAGCACAAGCATAATTCTTCCGCAACAACGAGCGTCGGATTTAATCCAACAAGGTAATCCTAGAACTCGTTATGTGATGTATATGTGAATCCATCATTGGTATCAGAGCTTCAAAGCTTGATGCTCACCATTGATGTCTTGATTGCATGCTATTTGAATTTTTCGGATCTATTTTTCACCAAGTGGCTTTGTAAATTTCGAAATTTAAATCTTGTCCGTTTTGTGCTAATCTGATATGCATGCGTAGATAATGATCCGTAGATAAACATACTAAAAAATCATTGAATTTGGTTGAGTAATTTCTGAGTAATTACAATTTGAAGTTTCGGATATTATGATTTTTTCGTGATGTTTAGGGCTGTTGTTGACATGGTTTAACTCAGAGATCTGATGAAACTTGTTTGAATGTTTGCTATTCTACGCTGTGAGATCTTTCTGTAGCCACTTTAATTGTTTAATTTGGACTTAAATCAAGAGTGTTATGGTGTTATAAAGATGGGTCGGTGAAATACGTTTTTGTCAAAAATCCTAATTTGTTATGAGAAGACGATAAACAGTAACAAAACACGTTTCTAAAATTAAACTGAATTTATTTCTTTACAACAACGGAAGATTCATTTGGAGCACATCAGTTCCATACGATGCAAGATCATCGCAACTTGATAAATAACAATTGAGTTGGTCTCCTGTGAGAACAACAATACCCGTCTCATGGATGAGACGGGTCGGAATAACCCAAAGCCCAGACCCATGACCCAGACTATTTCCACTCTTGTAAATCAAAGAAGCAAAAGGGTCACGTCCCAGTGCCCCAACTCTTACTATGCGTCCTTTCTCTTTCTAGTTTTTTATTATTTCTTTTCTTTTTGCTTTTTTTTATTATTTTTTTTATTTTCATTATTTATTTTTATTATTTTTTTCTTTTTATTATTTTTTTCTTTTTGCTTTTTTTATTATTTTTTCTTTTTGCTTTTTTTTTATTATTTTTTTTATTATGTACTAGGATTTGAATATTTTTTCTTAATGTAATGACTCGTTGTGTTGGGTTAGAATTTTTTTTTTTTTTTTTTTTTTAGTTTTTATATTATTTTTTCGGCTTTTCGGTGGTTTAGAAACAAGAATAGTTACCATCTCTTAATGTAATGATTTGTATACATATAAAGTAACATTGTTCATAAGTAAACGTAATACCTGTTTTGCAATATCAACTATTACTTAAACAAATGAGAAGTATTACTCAAAATGAAAACAGTTCCTAAAACTATTATTAGTTAAAAAAAAATAACACTATTACTTCACAAGTGTAGTACTATTACTTATAGCAATACCAACTATTACTTAAACAAATGAGAAGTATTACTCAAAATTAAAACAGTTCCTAACACTATTATTAGTTAAAAAAAATTAATAACACTATTACTTCACAAGTGTAGTACTATTACTTATAGCAATACCAACTATTACTTAAACAAATGAGAAGTATTACTCAAAATGAAAACAGTTCCTAAAACTATTATTAGTTAAAAAAAAATAATAACACTATTACTTCACAAGTGTAGTACTATTACTTATAGCAATACCAACTATTACTTAAACAAATGAGAAGTATTACTCAAAATGAAAACAGTTCCTAAAACTATTACAGTTAAAAAAAAATAACACTATTACTTCACAAGTGTAGTACTATTACTTATAGCAATACAAACTATTACTTAAACAAATGAGAAGTATTACTCAAAATTAAAACAGTTCCTAACACTATTATTAGTTAAAAAAAAACACAATTACTTCACAATCAGCCTCTCTCTCTCCTAAGCTCAGATTCTCTCTCTCCTAAGCTCAGATTCATCCAAATCCCTCTCTCTCATATCAGTTCAAACACCCACCATTTACAAACACAGACCAAGCTTCCATGGCGACCTAGCTCCTCCCAATCGTCTTCTTCACCTGGGTCTCTCCCTAATCTCAAACCGGTGACAACCTTGCTCCGGCCAAGCCCACCATTGGTTCTCCCCTCTAAATCGGCCGGAGCTCCCTAATCCGTCTCCCCACCATTCTCGGCCAAACCCAATGACCGATTTAACCCAATCTCCTTCATCCCCTTCCTCACCGAACACCATTTCTCTTTCTCCATACAAATCGGTGACCCTTCTCTCCAAACACATTCAACGGGCTAATCGATTCCACCGGTTGAGCTCTCTCCCAAAACCGAGCTCCTTCCCCTGTTACAGACCGTAATTGGCCGGAATTACGAACCCTTGTAGGTCGCCGGCCGGAGGGAGAACTTGGGTTGAGGTGAAGAAGACGACGGTTGAGGTGAAGAAGACGACGCAGGGGAGGGAAGGTAATTGCGTTTAGAGAGAGAGAGAGGAGAGAAAAGCTGTGCGGTTATGTGTATTGTGCGTGAACGGTTTGTTGGGCGGGTCATGGGGCTGGATCTGACTCGTCTCATGGATGAGACGGGTATCCTGTTCTCACATAAGTTTTTGTCATAACAATTTTGCATTTAAAATTTTTATATTCAAAGGCTGTAACCGCAGGCATCAAACTCATCCCTATTAGGCCCTTACGAAGACCTCAGAAAATTATGGATTTAGTTAATGTTTTAATTTGTATGTTAATGCATTAAAAATAAAAATACGGTCCAGAAAATTTTAAAAAATTATTGTATGTTTTCTATACTTCTATGACCTGCTATAATATTTTTCATAATTTGTTTATGATTAGAATATATTTTATGAATTATTGAGTATTCTGTTGCATGATTAATTCAGGAAATATAGTTTCTTGTCCCGAGAAAAATATGAAATATTTTCTATATGTTTAGAATAATGTTATTCAGATCAGTATATTTTTCCATAATTTTTTGATGACCAGTTATCTGTTTCATGTATTTTTTGTATGTGTTTTCTTGCAAATTTTATTTATCAGAGTGGAAAATATTAATCAGAAAATTATGAAATTTTTTCTGCTATTTAATTGCATGATATTGTACTGTTTTGAATTTTTTCAGATCTTTTGGCTTATCTGAAATATTCATGTGCTTTAAATGTCATTTTATGAGATATTTTCACAAATAAATTTGCATGAAAAACAAATTTGAGACTATACGAGTCCCATACAAATTTTTTGAAATTGCTGGAATTATTTTAATGAGCTTTAATTGGTTGATTTGTTTTATCACTATATCTTCTTTTATTTAAAAATTAATTTTGAGTATATTTTTATTATGGATGCTTAAGGTTATGATTATGAGCCTCGCGGATTTTCTCTCCTTTTCATGTATGATACAAGTATATTTATTGTTGAGTTTTTATGATAAAAGTGAATTAAAATTGTATGCTTAATGTCTCTTTTGTAATATGTTATAGTGAAATGGCATCAAAGAACGTAATTGCTGATTTGAATAAGGGTGAGAAATTGGATGGCAAAAATTATAGTGTTTGGCAAAGGAAGATCACATACTTGCTAAACGAGCAAGAGGTTCTTGAGAACCTTGACACTGTGATGCTTGAGCCAGAGATGGGTAGCAATACCATCGCCCAACACCGTCAGAACATGCAGGCTTTTCAGTCATGGGTCAAGAAGGACCGTTGTGCTCGCTTTACTATGTTGAGCAGCATGCACAATGACCTAATTGGGCAGTTTAAAAACTGCTCTACTACTAAGGACATGTGGGACCAAATTAAGGCTGCATTTGGTAACACATCGGAAACAAGGCTTCATAACTTGACATACAAGTTTGAATCGTATAAGATTGACCAGAAACGACCCATTCCTGATCAGCTACGTGAGTTGTCTGGTATGATTCGTGAGCTTCGTGATGCTGGTAGTATCTTGTCTGATGAGCAGCAAGTCCAAGCTGTGGTTCGTTCACTGCCAGACTCGTGGAGTAATTTGAGGCAGATCCTGACTCATACAGACTCCATTCAGACTTTTGCAGATGTTTCCCGTCATGTTGAGCTTGAGGCAGAGCGCCATGAGGCAAGTCGCGCGAGGAGTGCTGCGACTGGTGACCTTGCTCTTGTTACTCTTGATGATCAGCGCAAGCTAAATGGGCAACGTAAGAATCAGGGTAATAAAGGCAAGAAGGCTCAGAAACTGGGGCCAAAAGCTGGCAAGATTGCTAAACGCAGAGGCAAGAAGAATATTGCTAAGCAAAAGTGCTACAACTGTAGAACCTTGGGTCACTTTTCTCGGACTTGTCCTGAGCCTAAGAAGGTACCTCTAAATCCTAGATCTAAGCAACTTTGTGTTTGCTCTCATGTTTTATTAGCTGACTCTCTCCCTGAATGGATTGTAGACTCAGGCTCCACAAAACATGTGACATGGGATCGTGCGGGATTTGTAGATTATAGGAAGATTCCAGCTGGTACGTGAAGCATTTTCATGGGAAATAGCTCAACCGTGGAAGTCAAAGGGGTTGGCTCATACCAGCTTCTTTTGCGGAATGGACGCAGTTTGACTTTGCATGAAGTACTTTACGCACCTGGAGTTCGCTATAATCTACTTTCAGTAGTAAAATTGCTAGAAATAGGATATTCTTTTAATTTTAGCAGTAGTCAGTTGGATATTTGCTTTGACAATATGGTTTTGGAACATGGTTTTTTGTCAGACAATTTCTTTAAATTAAATTTATTGGATTCTTTATCTTTTGTTAATGCTACTTCTTGTGTGGTATATGATACTTCTAATCCTGAGTTGTGGCATGTTAGACTTGGACATAGAGGAAAGGACAGAATGAGTAGATTGGCTAGAGAAGGACTATTGGGTTCTCTCCCAAAAGTTAATTTACCTGTGTGTAAGCCTTGTTTGGTAGGAAAAGCCTACCGAAAGCCTTTTGGTAAGGCTAAAAGGGCTACACAGCCATTAGAGTTAGTCCATTAAGATATTTGCGGACCTATGAATGTAAAAGCACGCCATGGTGCTTCCTATTTTCTCACTTTTATATCGATGACTACACGCGCTATGGTTATGTTTACCTTATTTCTCACCGTCATAAAGAACTTAATTGTTTTGAGCGCTTCTTGGCAGAGGTAGAGAATCAGAAGGATAAAAGCCTTAAAACTTTAAGAACTGACCGGGGCCGCGAGTACTTGTCTGATCAATTTAAGGGATTGTGTGATAAAAAGGGGATAGTAAGGCAGTTAACGATTCCTGGTACTCCGCAACAAAATGGTGTTGTAGAACGAAGGAATCGTACCTTGTTAGAGATAGTTAGGTCGATGATGGCACAAGCAAATCTCCCGGTTTCGTTTTGGGGTGATGCGCTTATGACTGCCACGTATATCCTTAACCGAGTGCCTTCTAAGAATGAAGAAGAGAAGAATGAATAACACCCCTTATGCAGTGGCAGTTGGGTGCTTGATGTATGCGATATTATCCACCCGTCCTGACCTTTGTCATCCAGTTGGAATTTTAAGTAGATTCCAAAGCAACCCTGGCCCCGCACATTCGCAGGCGGTCAAGAGGGTTCTTCGCTATTTGAGCGGATCAGCAAATATGGTTCTTTGTTATCGAGGTGGGGACTTGAGCCTAAAAGGGTACACTGATGCGGATTGGGCTGGAGATGTAGATGAACGTAAATCTACTTCAGGTTATGCATTTCTGCTTGGTGGTGGTGTTGGGTTTTATGGGTCCATGCGCAACGGAATTTAGCATCTAATAACACAAAACCCAAGAGCCCTAAGATCCGTTCTATATGATTAACTTGAATTCCTATGAGATAGAAATAACCAACCTTGATCGCTTTCCGTTCTTGAGCTATCGAACAAATAACCAATGTGATTTTGAATCACAAACTTCGAACTCTAGGCCTTGATCGTCGTACGAGCGAAGACCCTCTAGTAGTATCCACACCTTTGAATGAACCAAGAACAATTCTTGATGATTGCTAGATCTTTAAACCTTTGAAGAATATTGAGAATTTGTGATTTTCTTTTTTTGAAATTCGGCTAGCTTTAGCGTTTCACAGACATAATATTTATACTACTCTAGTATGGTATTTGTTTCCTAATCAAATTAGGAAACTAGTCTTTAAACCGCCTTAGGCTTATAATGTCGCGCGACCAGACGAGTCCTTTGGACAAGTTCTGTCGCGCGATGACTTATGTCTGATGAGGAATTCTCAATATTCTTCCTTTGGTTTAACCAATTCATTCTAGTTGTGTGTGACCCAATAGGATTATATTATGTTGGCAATGAGTCCGATCATATCAACCCTCATAAAACATAAGCGAACTCTAGTAAGCCATTATGTCTACCCAAATAATATAACGTAAGAGTTCACGTTTCCAATGGTACACTTCCATTTATCCCTTTGTCTCACGATGTTATATTGAACACAAGTCATGGTCCACGTCAATCTTGTACTTGTTCAATGCTTTCTCTATCTTGAGTATAATGATAATCCAATCGCATTGGGGTATGGCCATACACTTTCATCATTATCACTTATCGAGGGGCCCAAGCAAAACATCTCTCTTTCGAGGGACAAATTCCATCTTGACTTATCATCCTTCCCATCATGAATCCGATCATGCCAAAGATAGCCTTTATAAATATCGTGTTAAGATATCTTTTTATTAAAATCAAACATAACTTTCATCATATGTAAGGTCATGATAATCTCAGGTCTAGGGACTAAATGAAGTGACCGTATGAGATTCAATTATGACCTTTGACCATGACATAAATCTCATACGGGTCAGGTCCAGTCACTTGTTCTCTAACAAGTACCCATAAATTTAATGTGCATCCTATGCATATAATCATCATATGATTATCTATTAACATTTATACTAATTATTCACTTAATAATTAGGGACGAAGATTATTACAAATAAATATGCAAAACATATAATAATCAAATGATAAATTTTTCATATAATAATAAATAATGTCAACACATAAGTCTATCAACTATAGGCCTAGGGCATAACACTAACAGTCTCCCACTTGCACTAGGCCCAATATCCCATGTATCGAATACCCATGGACCTAACATGACCATCATGCTTAGCTTGCGGGAGAGCCTTAGTTAATGGGTCTGCCACGTTGTCATCAGTGTCTACTCTGCATATCTTTACGTCTTCCCTTTCGCATATATCTCGGGTAATGTGGAAACGTCGAAGTATGTGTTTGGACCTCTAATGTGACCTTGGTTCCTTTGCTTGTGCAATGGCACCATTATTGTCACAATAAAGTTCAATAGGATCTTTGATGCTTGGAACGACTTCCAAATCACTAATGAACTTTTTGATCCAAACAGCTTCCTTAGCTGCATCAGATGCCGCTATGTACTCAGCTTCGGTTGTAGAATCAGCGACGATACTTTGCTTGGAACTTTTCCAACTAACAGTGCCTCCATTCAGCGTAAACAAAAATCCTGTCTGCGATCTGAAATCATCTTTGTCGGTTTGGAAGCTAGCATCTGTGTAGCCTTTTACTACAAGATCTTCTTCCATTCCTCCAAAGACCAAGAATACATCCTTAGTTCTTTGTAAGTACTTGAGGATATTCTTGACTGCTATCCAATGTGGTTCACGGGGATCCGATTGGTACCTACTCGTCATGCTTAAAGCACACGAGACATCGGGTCTAGAACATAACATAGCATACATGATAGACCCAATTGCCGAAGCATATGGAATACCATTCATTCTCTTTCGCTCATCATTAGTCTTAGGACTTTGAGTCTTGCTAAGAGATACACCATGCAACATTGGCATGTTTCCTCTTTTAGAATTTTCCATTTGGAATCTTATAAGAACCTTGTCAATGTAAATACTTTGACTTAAACCAATCATCCTTTTAGATCTATCTCTATAGATCTTGATACCAAGGATATATGCAGCTTCACCCATATCTTTCATTGAAAAGCACTTTCCCAACCAAGACTTGACAGTTTGTAGTGCAGGAATGTCATTTCCAATGAGTAAGATATCGTCGACATATAACACTAGAAATAGTGCTACGCTCCCACTAATTTTCTTGTATACACAAGGTTCATCTTCGTTCTTGATAAAGCCAAACTCTTTGATTACTTCATCAAAACGTAGATTCCAACTCCTATAAGCTTGCTTCAATCCATAAATAGATTTCTGCAACTTACACACCTTGTTAGAATTTTCTGGACTAACAAAACCTTCAGGTTGTATCATGTATACATCCTCAAGTAACTTCCCATTTAGGAAAGTTGTCTTGATATCCATTTGCCATGTTTCATAGTCATAATATGCGGCTATGGCAATTAAAATTTTAATAGACTTAAGCATAGCTGCAGGCGAAAAGGTTTCATCATAGTCGATGACATGAATTTGCCTATATCCCTTAGCTACGAGTCTAGCCTTATAGGTGTGCAGCTTCCCATCCATGTCGGTCTTTTTCTTGAAGACCCATTTGCACCCTATGGTTTTTACACCTTCGGGTGGATCAATCAAGTTCCAAACTTGATTATCATCCATGGATTGTAATTCGGACTCCATGGCCTCTTGCCATTTTTCCGAATCAGGAGAGGACATCGCTTCTTGATAGCAAGTAGGTTCATCGTTTTCGATTAACTCCACTTCATCACTTTCCGTAACGAGAAATCCATATCTCTCGGGTTCGGATCGAGACCTACCACTTCGGCGAAGGATTTGTGCATCTTGAACCGGTTCCACAACTACTTGTGAACTTGGTTCAGTTTCTACCATTGGTTCAATGTTGTTTTCGGGTTCTCAAATTTCTTCGAGATCTATTTTACTCCCACTGGTTCCTTTGCGAAGAAACTCCTTTTCTAAGAAGGTACCATTTCGAGCAACAAACACTTTGTTCTCGTTTCGGTTGTAGAAATAGTATCCTTTAGTTTCCTTAGGATAACCCACGAAAACACATTTATCAGACTTAGGTGCTAGCTTGTCAGAAGTTAACTTCTTGACATATGCATCGCAACCCCAAATCTTCATAAAAGACAAACTAGGTTTTCTTCCATGCTACATCTCATACAGGGTCTTTTGAGCCAATTTGGTAGGAACTCTGTTTATAGTGAAAGCAGCAATTTCTAGTGCATGTCCCCAAAAGGATAAAGAAAGCTCAACTTGACTCATCATAGAATGAATCATGTCCAACAAAGTTCTATTCCTCCTTTCAGACACACCATTCCATTGTGGTGTTAGGGTGGAGAGAGTTACGAAGCGATTCCACAACTCTTAAGATGACTGTCAAATTCTTGGCTCAAATATTCGCCACCTCGATCGGATCGAAGTACTTTAATAGTTTTGCCAAGTTGATTTTGCACCTCATTTTGAAATATTCGAAATATCTCAAATGATTCACTTTTATGTTTCATTAGATAAACATATCCAAATCTACTATAATCATCAGTGAATGTTATGAAATGCTGAAATCCTCCCTAGCATTGCTACTCGTAGGTCCACACACATCGGTATGTATGAGGCCTAATAAGTCGCCCGCCATTTCACCAGTTTTGGTAAATGGGTCCTTGGTCATCTTGCCAAGTAAACAAGATTCGCATGTCTCATACGATTCATAATCATGTGAGTCTAAAAATCCATCTTTATGGAGTTTAGAAATGCGTTACTCATTTATATGTCCAAGACGACAATGCCATAAGTAAGTGTGATTTACATCATTGGGTTTAGATTTCTTGTTAATGTTATAGACATCATTATCACAATTTTCAACATCAAGGATATAAAGGCCATTGAATGAAATAGCAGTACAATAATGCAAATCACTCTTGTAAATGGAAAACTTCTTATCACATATAAGAAAATTAAAACCTTCATTATCCAAACATGAAATCGAAATAATATTCATACTTAAAGCTGGAACGTAATAACAATTGTTTAAAACAAGTATTAGTCCACTAGGTAAAGTAACTTCATGAGTTCCTACGGCTAATGCAGCAACTCCTGCTCCATTCCCCACAAGTAGGTCCACTTCACCATCTTTAAGCATCCTTCTATTCTTTAGACCCTGCACATTTAGACAAATGTGAGATTCACATCCGGTATCCAATACCAAAGAACTAGAAGTAGATAGGAATATATCTATAACAAAGATACCTGAAGTCGAAGCAACACCTTTGCTCTTCTTTAGTGCTTCCTTGTATTTTAAGCAGTTTCTCCTCCAATGTCCAATCTCATTGCAATGGAAGCAGACTGCGTCCTCTTGGGTCTTGGGCTTAGCCTCTTTAGGTTTGGCACCCTCTTTGGGTTTGGCAACATTTGCCTTAGGATTAGCAACTTTTGCCTTTCCTTTACCCTTGAAACCCTTCCCCTTGTTAACCATCAACACTTGATCGGTTTTCTTCTTGACAATATTGGTTTCCGCAGTGTTCAACATTTGAACTAACTTGGAAAGGTTCTTATTCATGCCTCCCATGTTATAGTTCATTATGAAATTACAAAAAACCTTCGGGCAATGAATTCAATATCATGTCAGTAGCCAACTCTTGGCTAATTGGAAAACCGAGCCTCTCAAGATGTTCGATGTGGCCCTTCATCTTTAGAGCATGGGGACCAACAAATTGTTCTTCACTCATCTTGCATGAGGTTAGGGCCTTAACTGTGTTATACCTTTCTTGCCTTGCTTGAACTTGGAACATTTCCATCAGTCGATTGTTTAGATCAACTGTCCCCAAGTGCTCAAGTTCCTTCTGAAGGCTCTTGCACATGGCGGAGAGCATGAGGCAACCAACATCAGTAGCATCACGCTTATGCTTCAGATATTGATCCTTCAGTGCCCTAGTAGCATTGGCAGCAGGTTCAGGTGGAATAGGTTCCTCGAGAACGTACAACTTTTCCTCTTTCCAGAGAACAATTATCACGCTACGGATCCAATCCATATAGTTCGTACCATTCTCTTTCAACTTTTCCTTCTCAAGGACAGATCGCAGTGACAGATGATTATTGTTTGATGCCATTTATTCTACAAAAAGATATACATAAAATATGAACACATATGAGTAAACATATTATATGAGAAGTATAATGCATTTACATGAAAATAAATGCTCTCACTAAATTATACACCTTCCAATGCAAACAAACATAATATACATTTAATGGGCTAAGATCCAACTTTAATTTAATTTCAAGTTTGCTATGGCAAACCGCTCAAAACTAAATTAATTAGGTAAAAACATCAATCATATCACATATATGACTCTTAGATCTTTTATGAGATTTATTCAAGACATCATATGTCTAAGCATATTTTAATCTCATCTTATGCCTTGGGTCCAAAACCATTTTGATAACCCAATTAAGTTCATTCACTTTAAACGTATAGGAACCACCATTTCCTCATCTTGCTCGCAAACGAATAGAATCAAAGTACCTTGCTATGGCAAGCCCACCCAAAACTATCCGAGTGGTCTCAATTGTTTTAATCATGAATTGGCATAAAGAACTTAAAAGTTAAATGAAGATTCTTTAAAGCAGATTATAAGCATATCAGCAAAGATAATCATAATCGCGCACCAGGTAAGTTCCCAGGAATATAGGTGAGCCACAAGGACTACTTAAGTACCAAATCTCTCCTTCGACAGAACTCTCCTAGACATGCACAATCAGAAATCGGCTCTGATTTGCAACATAATCAATACTTTATATAAACAATCAGTTTCCTTTAAATTTTGCGTAAAATGACTTGTTTCTCATAAACAATCAGAAAACCAAAATTTCAATGTTTCAATTTAAACATTCAGGAATTTATATTTCTATGTTTCGACTAAACATCTTACAAAGTTCTTAACACATAAGAACACATAATTCATGCATTGCAACAATTAATAAAATCATATTTTAATTAACTAAGCATGCATAAACCATGAATTAATCTAGCATAGCCCTATAAACTTAATTTCCAGAAATTTATAGCATCCAGATTAAGACATAAACATATCAGATTGCAAACACATTCACAGATTAGCAGGATTATATAACAAACTGATTCTACCCAGATTAGGCACGTTTTTTCACGTGACAGAAGCAAGCTTTGTCGCGTGACACAAGCATGTTTTGTCGCGTGACACAGGCAACCTATGTCGCGTGACACTTGATCACCAGATTTGCAGATTTGCAGATTCAATCAATTCTTAATTACAGAGCAATTAAATCATATAAACAACTTTTAACAGATTTAATTCAATATGAATAGAACATGATTTAGGCATATTGTTTCAAAAACAATCAAACTATCGCATACAAAACATGCAAAAACCATATAAACAATTTATATCAATTTTTCTTAGCATGTTAATTCAAACTTAACCCTACGAACGGGGCTCAGATACCACTGTTGGGTTTTATAGGTCCATGCGCAGCGGAATTAAGCATCTAATAACACAAAACCCAAGAGCCCTAAGATCCGTTCTATATGATTAACTTGAATTCCTATGAGATAGAAATAACCAACCTTGATCGCTTTCCGTTCTTGAGCTATCGAACAAATAACCAATGTGATTTTGAATCACAAACTTCGAACTCTAGGCCTTGATCGTCGTACGAGCGAAGACCCTCTAGTAGTATCCACACCTTTGAATGAACCAAGAACAATTCTTGATGATTGCTAGATCTTTAAACCTTTGAAGAATATTGAGAATTTGTGATTTTCTTTTTTTGAAATTCGGCTAGCATTAGCGTTTCACAGACATCATATTTATACTACTCTAGTATGGTATTTGTTTCCTAATCAAATTAGGAAACTAGTCTGTAAACCGCCTTAGGCTTATAATGTCGCGCGACCAGACGAGTCATTTGGACAAGTTCTGTCGCGCGATGACTTATGTCTGATGAGGAATTCTCAATATTCTTCCTTTGGTTTAACCAATTAATTCTAGTTGTGTGTGACCCAATAGGATTATATTATGTTGGCAATAAGTCCGATCATATCAACCCTCATAAAACATAAGCGAACTCTAGTAAGCCATTATGTCTACCCAAATAATATAACGTAAGAGTTCACGTTTCCAATGGTACACTTCCATTTCTCTCATTGTCTCACGATGTTATATTGAACACAAGTCATGGTCCACGTCAATCTTGTACTTGTTCAATGCTTTCTCGATCTTGAGTATAATGATAATCCAATCGCATTGGGGTATGGCCATACACTTTCATCATTATCACTCATCGAGGGGCCCAAGCAAAACATCTCTCTTTTGAGGGACAATTTCATCTTGACTTATCATTCCTCCCATCATGAATCCGATCATGCCAAATATAGCCTTTATAAATATCGTGTTAAGATATCGTTTGACTAAAATCAAACATAACTTTCATCATATGTAAGGTCATGATAATCTCAGGTCTAGGGACTAAATGAAGTGACCATATGAGATTCAATTATGACCTTTGACCATGACATAAATCTCATACGGGTCAGGTCCAGTCACTTGTTCTCTAACAAGTACCCATAAATTTAATGTGCATCTCTATACATATAATCATCATATGATTATCCATTAACATTTATACTAATTATTCACTTAATAATTAGGGACGGAGATTATTACAAATAAATATGCAAAACATATAATAATCAAATGATAAACTTTTCATATAATAATAAATAATGTCAACACATAAGTCTATCAACTATAGGCCTAGGGCATAACACTAACAGGTGGAGCTATTTCTTGGAGTAGCAAGAAACAGGAAAACATATCCCTTTCCACGATGGAGTCAGAATACATTGCTTGCTCAGCAACTGTTCAGGAAGCTGTTTGGTTAAGGAGGTTCTTACAACATCTTGATGTCACACCTAATGTGAATGGTCCAGTACTTATTAACTGTGATATCATGGCTGCTTTAGGGTTTGCCAAGGACCCTAAGTACCATAGTAGGACCAAACACATTGACATTAAGTACCATTTCACTAGAGACATGATTACAGAAGGAAAGGTGATTCTTAAGTATATTCCTACTGAGAGCATGTTAGCTAACCATATGACTAAGCCTCTAACCAGAGAGACTTTTCAGAAACATATGACGTGGTTAGGGCTTCGTAGGATTTGATTAGTTATTTTTGAACACCTTGCAGATTATTATATTCATTATTGCTTTGAATTTAATACATATTTTTCATTTTCATTCCTTGTTGAGTTTATGGGATGTTTATTAATTGAAAATTATGTGGTATACATTTTAATTAAAAAGATGTCTGAAGGACTAGGATTGACCCTCTCACACGGGTAATTCGCCTTGTCGTTATACGAGCGAGCAAGATGAGATAATAATGTATTAGACACTTAAAGGGGGTGGCAAATGACATTATAATATATCGCCTTAACATACGGTTAAGATGAGACCTACTTTATATAGATCAATTCGAAGTGTTTGGTTCATAACTTCGAATTTTCTTGTGAAAGTCCGAATGTGAGACCTTAAAGAGGCACTATGAGAGTGGCTACTTTCGAGGACTCAGGTTAGATGCCATGAGGGCAACTAGACTAATATTCGTACGATGTTAGAGTATGACATGCCCAAGTCGAGTGGGAGTTCCATCGTAGCATACATTTCATATTGTATGTGACTATAATTCGACCTCAGAAAGTGATTGAATGATCCCTGCTTCATCACTGTGTGAGTTCTAGTGATCAATATGTGATCACATTATGCCCTATGTGACTTAGAACTATGTCGAGAATCCAAAGATTAATGATGCTACTTTGACATGCCGACCTAAGGGCTTTGCACTTACAGTCAGCCTCGCGGAGCATTGTTGGGAAAGCTGTCAATCTAAAGATAATTGGCGTGAGGGTCTAAGGAAGACAATTATGATAGACATCTCTGTTTAGTTTAGTGACTCAATGTCCGGACGATCATATTGAAACACGGTTCAAAAGGTTGATCTTGAGCACGTAAGGCGATTGGGGTTTGAACATCGTTTATGAGGGGTTAAAGATGTTTAAATTGATGTAATCATAATGTCTGAGTCATAGACGAGTTTTTGACTAACGAGGACGTGCTATGTTGGTAGATGGTATTTGATATATCACTCCTACCCTTTTATACTTTTCTCGTCTGGTCTCACTCCTCACTTCCTGTGTGAAGAGATCAGCATTTCATGAGCCTTGAGAATGTATTATGGTTAGAGAGCCATTCTCATTTTGAACGAGTTGGAGATGTTGGACTAGGACTCTTGGTACCTATCTTGATACGTTCAAAATAGGATAATACCAAGTTCTTGTTGGACAAGAATGGTCTGGTACAATCCTAGTGGGATTGTGAGACTAGACCAAGTCAACTATATAAAGGGTTTTTACCCTCATAATATTAAACGTGCAGTTTATATCTCTCTCCCATATATTATCTCGGCTGGTTTGCGATTCTCTAAGCTACCATCGAGAGCTTAGGATTTGAGTGTGAAATATATAATCAATATCCACCTTGTGATATTGATTGGATGAGCAAAGCGGGTGGTTGCAGGAATGATCAAGACAATCAAGGGTTCGTAGCACAAGCATAATTCTTCCGCAACAACGAGCGTCGGATTTAATCCAACAAGGTAATCCTAGAACTCGTTATGTGATGTATATGTGAATCCATCAGTAACGAATTGAAAAAAATACATAGCATTAATTGTAAAAAACTGTTCCTCAGTAGCTCATTGGTAGAGCGGTCGTGATACTACGTTGAATATATTTGTCATTCACCAACACAAGCCACAACAATGGGTAAGTTCAAGTTGGTACCTTAACATTTAACAGTTTAACTTAGAGTTTGTGTAAAATAGAACTTACGGGCGCAGTGAAGAAGCTAAGGCTCCGTTTGTTTCGCGTAAAACATTTTCCGGAAAATGTTTTCATGTAAAATGATTTCATGTAAAAAGGTTTCCTTGTAAAATGTTTTCATGTAAAAAGATTTCCATGTAAAATGTTTTCTTGTAAAATATCATGGTCTTGTTTTCAGTTGTTTGGCAAATTTGACGAAAATGTTTTCCGGAAATGTCACTTTTTTTTATTAATTTAAATCAACTTTGGAAACCGCCCCACCCACCCCCTGCCTACCCCACCCCCCTACCCACCCCCCCCCCAAATTTTTTTTTAATTTTTTAATAAAAAATAAAAAAAAATTATTTTTTTTTGGGGGGGGTGGGTGTAAAATAAAATAAAAAAATTGGGGGGTGGGTGGGTAGGGGTGGGTGGGGCGGTTTCCAAAAAAAAAAAAAATTATTTTGGGGGGGTGGGTGGGGGGTGGGGTAGGCAGGGGGTGGGTGGGGCGGTTTCCAAAAAAAAAATTGTTTTTTTGGGGGGGGGTGGGTAGGGGTGGGGTAGGCGGGGGTGGGTGGGCGGTTTCAAAAAAAAATTTTTTTTTGGGGTGGGGGGGTGGGTAGGGGGTGGGGTAGGCAGGGGGTGGGTGGGGCGGTTTCAAAAAAAATTAAAAAAAAAATTGGGGGGGTGGGTGGGGGGTGGGGTAGGCGGGGGTGGGTGGGGCGGTTTCAAAAAAAAAAATTAAAATTTTTTTTTTTTTTTTTTTTTTTGGGGGGGGGTAGGCGGGGGTGGGTGGGGCGGTTTCAAAAAAATTAAAATTTTTTTTTGGGGGAGGGTGGGGGTGGGGCGGTTTCCAAAAAAAATTTTTTTTTTTTTTTGGGGGGTGGTGGGGGTGGGATAGGCGAGGGGTGGGTGGGGCGGTTTCAAAAAATAAAAAAAAAAATTTTGGGGGGGAGGGTGGGGTAGGCGGGGTGGGTGGGGCGGTTTCAAAAAAATAAAAAAAAAAATTTTGGGGGGAGGGTGGGGGAGGGTGGGGTAGGCGGGGTGGGTGGGCGGTTTCCAAAAAATAAAATTTTTTTTTTTTTTTTGAAGGGGTGGGGGTGGGTAGGGGGGTGGGGTAGGCAGGGGGCGGGTGGGGCGGTTTTCAAAAAAAAAAAAATTGGGGGGGGGGGTGGGTGGGGCGATTTCCAAAAAAAAAATAAAATTTTTTTTTTTTTTTTTTGGGGGGTGGGGGTGGGGTAGGCAGGGGGTGGGTGGGGTGGTTTCCAAAAAAAAATTTTTTTTTTTTTTGGGAGGGTGGTGGGGTGGGTGGGGGCAGATAAAATTTTTTTTTAATTATTATTATTATTATGTTGTACCGAACGTAATATGAGTTGTACATTAAGGTCAAGAACAAGAGTTGTAAAATGATTTACGAATTTGAAATTGGTAAATCATTTTACAAAGAAAACCTCCTTTTTTTACATCTTTGTAAAATGTTTTACATTTGACTTTCTTTTACAAGTGGTTACCAAACACTCGAAAGTAGGTAAAACATTTTTCGAAAAACATTTTACTTGAAACAAACACCCGAAAACAAGGAAAACATTTTCCGAAAAATGTTTTACATGAAACAAACGGAGCCTAAGTGTTACACTGACAATGAATGTCACCATCCAAGAAATCAATAGATTTAGCCCGAGTGCTCGAAGTCCTGATTGAGAAAGAGAGAGAGAGAGAGAGAGAGAGAGAGAGAGTAACTAAACAAATGGCTAGTAACTATAGAGAGAGGTGAACACTTGATTCATTTAGCATAGATGATATCATAAATAGTTAATTACCCCTAAAAGTATTCCAAGGATAAATGATGCCATTTTTGTCTTGATCAAAGTAAGAAACATGCTGTTGAAGGACAGTCATGCCATGATTCTCGCGTCCTGGTGTTCCATCTGGATGTTCAGTATCAGGCGCCGCCAAAGCTCTCGCCAAATCTATTTGGGCACGAGATCATAAATATGTACCAAAGAAGAAAGAAAATATGTGTAATAAAGTGTAGGCAATGGCTCAGGCACTATCTAATTGCCATGATATATAGAAGCAACTATTAAAACTATTTCCACATATATAAGAAAATTAAAAAATGATGCACTATTTCTCTGCAGAGCCAAGCTCCACCCTTCACCTCTGACCTACTTCCTAGAGTATCATTTGATTAGTTACACAAATTAAAAAAAAATGAATATATATTTCTTCTCCCAATTTCCCTAAAAACAGTTAATAGTTTAGATCGGTGGCAAATATATTTTGGACCTAGTCCGGCCTCAGATGACCTGCACTTGAGCTCTTCTATATATCAAACATTTCTCAGTACTTTAAACATTTCCAGTTAAATTAAGCTCATGTCATTTTATTTATGGGAGATCATTTTTATACAAATGACTTTGCTTTTCATCTCAGTTTATTTACTTCCCGATTTTTATGTTAAACACACGGAGCACTTTTTTGTTGTACACTATATGAGAGTTAAAAACTTACAGGGCTTTGGAATGGACTCCTCCAAGTCACTCTTAACCTTTCTCTCGGCAGTCACTGGAGCCAAAGGTGCCTCAGTAGCCATTGCTTCCTCCATATTATTTTCTCCCATTGCACACTTCTTCTTTTCAATGGCCTCTTTGAGTACCAATGAGTTAGTGAAAATATGAAAAATATTGAAATAAGGATAATTTAAAGGTCATATTAAAAGGTAGATCCATACTGTCTATATATAATCATTTTATTTCAAGTATAATCCTTTTTTATATACCAAATCTAATTATTGTAGACTATTTTAGCCAGCCATAGTTCCGAAATTCTCCTTCAAAATGATAACGTGTGATCAACGTGATCATAAAATAGAAGACATTGGATCCCTCCTTAGCAAAGATATTTTACTTCAAGTGTCCAGTGAACAAACTTTCAATGATGAAAGCAGATAATCTTTTTAGTAAACAACAAAAATAAAATTCGTCCACAGATTTTAAAGATTATTATATAACTATATTCATTTCCAATAAACAGAAAATCCTAAAAAAAAAAAAAAAAAAGGGCACTCAACTGCACCCTTGACTAGTTTATCGCACCAGTTCAATTCAACAACCGTTAAATCGTAGGTATAATACGGCTGGCCTTTTCTTTGTAACGTTTTGCGCATATTGTTGACATTATTTAGTTAAAATGTGAACGGATTGAATTATATAAAAAAGCTATCTCCTTAGTTTCTACTGAAAGTAAGGAGTCTCTGACTCCACTGAACCTGTGGATTTAGCCTTCAAATTTTCAGGCATTTGTCAGGAAAATCATGAAGGAAGAAGCAACTGTCCTTTACATGACCAATACCACCACAATGGAAGCAAGTCAGATTTGCCTTGCTAGTATGTATGTCAAACTTCCTAGGAACTTGAGCACTTTTATTATAAGAGGAGACATCTTTGGCCAACAATGCAATAGCAGAATCATGTAGAGAAGGAGAGGTAAGAGCACATGACCTATGCTTTTAATCTTGAGTAACTAGAGAAAGCACTTGACTTATAATAAGATGAGGAGTCATGGCTAGAATTGGGCCTCTAATAGAAGTGTAGCGCCATCACTAAGCCCCATAAGAAACTGTGTAACCTTCATGATTTCATCAAGTTCTTGAACCTCTGAACTATAAGACAAAAGAATAAGATGAAGAAAGAAAAGCACAACTCACGGCAAAGAGAAAGAAGAACTAGAAGCACGAATGTTGAGGAGGAAATATCTCAGACTCTTCCTTGAGTCTTGTATGGCATACTCAATCATTATATAATAATATGTTACAAGAGTCTTAAAGGTAATGTGTCTATACAAGAAATAAGATAATCCTATCTATGGAAAAGATAATAACAAATATCAAAGATTATCACCTAAACTAATATAGACAATATATATATACAAGGATACTTCTATCAAAACAAATCCTTGTAAACATATACTCCCTCCGTCCCACAAATATACAAAAAAAAATTCCTTTTGGGCGTCCCACAATAATCTATATTTTCCCAAAATGGAAATGGGACTCACTTCTCTCTACTCACAACACTTTTTAAATTTACTATTCTCTCCACTCATTCTCTCTCCTATTTTACTTTTACACTCACAACACATTACATTTATCACTTTTTACCTTAATCTCCGTGCCGAACCAAAAAGTCTATACAATTGTGGGACTGAGGGAGTACAATATAACAATAACAATCTTGAGTAATCTATCCAATATGGACTAGCACCACATGTGCAAACAACTTTTGGAGATGAAACATTTGTCAATTCATCATAGAGACTTTGAAATTTTGTAAAATAGACAAAGACTCTTCTCAGTTCAACTTCAGATTCTTATTTCCAAGCTAAGTGTGTTAAACTTGTTTAACCCTATTAGCTTGAGGGGGGTTGTTAAAGATATACTCCCTCCGTCCCACTATAGTTGACACCCAAGGGGTGGGTTCAAAAACTAAGAAAAAAGAATAAAATAAAAAAAGAATTGGGCCCACACCAATTTGTAAGCGAGAAAAGGCCCAACAGGGCCCAAATCGAGATAAAGGCCCAAGAGTAAAATAGCGACAAAGGTAGCCCAGGGTTATCCCGCAGATAGGTATATCCATGGTGTCCCGCCAAAATCACCTAATAGGCAAGTGACGAGATAGCATAGACGAGATCATAGGAGATGAACGGCGAGATAATAGGGTAAGTCAGCGAGATAATGGGATGAGGCGACATGATACTTGGTTAACCTCATTCGGCGATAGATGGATCCCAGTGGACACGGCATATGAGAGGCGGCATATAAATATCTAGGAAATGGGACCCACTATAACGGTTTTGCATTGGGAAAAGTGACGTGTGCCAGAGAAAAAGTGTCACATGCTTTGAGTTTATTCTTTTTGTTGTGCTCAGGAGCCAATTAAATGATGACACGTGGAATGAGAGGTTGGTAGTTCACGAGATAGGCACATGAGGGTAACATGTGCAGGGCACGAGGGAAGGGAGGTATATATACGAGGGATCATCATCCCTTCCAAGGTACGTTCACCCACACACACAGACCACCCTTCCTTATTGTTCATAGTTTCGTGATAAACGGAGACTTATCCTCACGCTGGAGGGGCTTACGCCGGAGCCGCCCCTGGATTAGTTACGTTGCTTTGGTGTGCAGGCGAGAAGAAGGAGCCGGAGATATCCAAATTGGGCTACAACGGTCCGTGTTGCTGTTGAGGAAATTCCTGGCAACATCAATTGGTGTTAAAGAGATTGAGATGGAAACACCAGAAGGTTTGCCATGTGTTCGCGAAAATAAGGGTGAAAGCGGCAACAAGAGCAACAAGAGATGTGTTAAAGATAAGAAGGCAACTGAGATGGTGGTGGATACTTTGCAAATGCGAGAAGAGCCAGATATTCAGGCCGCGGAAGAATTGGAAGAAGTGATTATTAATGAAGAATATCCCGATCAGAAAATCAAAATTGGGAAGCAATTGAGTAGGGAAGAGCGAGATAGATTGGTGGAATTCTTGCGGGATAGCCTGGATGTGTTTGCTTGGAAGACAGAGGATATGAGAGGCATAGATGAGAATGTCGCTCTCCATTGTTTGAATGCCGACCCAAATGTGGAGCCCTTCAAACAAAAGGTGAGATATCTGTTCGCGGAAAAGGAGAAGGCCGTAATCGGGGAGGTAGAGAAGTTGTTAAAGGCGGGAATAATAGAGGAGATCACTTATCCAGTATGGTTGGCTTGCCCAGTTATGGTGCTCAAGGCAAACAAGAAATGGAGGATGTGTATTTATTTTACAGATCTGAATACGGCTTGTCCTAAGGATTGCTATCCTTTGCCTAAGATTGATAGGTTAGTGGATTCTATTTCTGGGCACAAAATTTTTAGTTTCATTGATGCTTATTCGGGATACCATCAAATCAAAATGCTTGAAGAGGACAAAGCCAAGACAACGTTTAGAATCCCCATTGGTAATTTTTGTTATAAAATGATGCCTTTTGATTTGAAGAATGCCGTGGCGACATATCAAAGAATGGTTAACAAGGTGTTCAAGTCGCAGATTGGGAGGAATGTGGAAGCTTATATTGACGATATGGTAATCAAGACCAAAGGGGAGGACCATTTGGTAGATCTTGCAGAGACCTTTGAAAATCTGAGGCGGAATTCAATGAAGTTAAACCCCAGTAAATGTACTTTTGGGGTGACTGCGGAAAATTTTTTGGGCTTTTTGGTGAATCGCCGCGGCATAGAAGCCAACCCGAAAAAAATTCAAGCTTTAATGGATATGAAGTCGCCCAGAACAATTTAGGAGATTCAAAGATTAAATGGGAGGGTGATTGCCTTGGGGCGTTTTGTGTCGAGGTCGGCTGAGAAATGTTTGCCATTTTTTAAAGTGTTGAAATTGGATCAGAAATTTTCTTGGGATGAGAAATGGGAGGAAGCTTTTAAGAAGGTGAAGGAGTATCTGGAAAAGCCGCCAATCTTGTGCAGTTCGAAAGAGGGTGATCATTTGTATGTGTATTTGGCAGCTTCAGATCTCGCTGTGGCAGCAGTTTTGATAAAGGAAGAGGGTGGTATGCAAAAACCAGTTTACTATGTGTCAAAGGCTTTAAGTGAAGTAGAGGCGAGATACTTCAATGCGGAAAAGTTGTCTTATGCCTTAGTGATTGCGACACAAAAGTTGTGAGCTTATTTTTTATCCCACCCTATCACGGTATTGACCAATGCGCCTTTGAGGAAGATTCTGCAGCAGCCAGATTCAGCGGGAAGATTGTTAAAATGGTCAATCGAGTTAACAGAATTCGACATACAGTATGAGGCGAGAAAGGCCATTAAGGCGCAGGCGTTGACAGATTTTATACTTGAAACATCTTTTACTTATGATAGAGAAGAGATTGAAACTCCTGGGGTTAAGAAGCGAAAAGCCAAGTCGTAGGATCCAGAAATTGAAGAAGAGCGAGAAAGGCCAGTGGGATGTTGGGAGCTTTATGTAGATGGTTCATCCGCCAAAGATAAAGGAGGAGTGGGAATATCATTGATGTCGCCTGAGAAGGATTTTAAGTATGAAAAGGCTCTGAGATTCAAGTTCAATGTATCTAACAACTAGGCGGAATATAAAGCTTTGGTGGCGGGATTGGAGTTATGCCGAGATATTGGAGTCAAGCAAGTGATAGTGCATTCTGATTCACAACTGATAGTTAATCAGGTGAAGGGTAGGTATGGGGTGGTTCATCCAGTTTTGACCAAATATTGTGATATGGCCAGGCAAATTTTACAAAGTTTCAGTTATTGGGAGTTGGTTCAGATAGATAGAGAGAAGAATGAGCGGGCTGATATGTTGAGTAAGGCCGCATGCGACAAAATTGAGGAGTTGCCAAAGAGAATTGTAGTGGAGTTCGTGGAGGAGCCAGCGTATGATAGGCCGCTAATTATGGAGGTTGAGGGGAGCGAGAAAGATTGGGTTGACGAAATGATGGATTATTTGGAGAAAGAAGAGTTGCCCCAGGTTGAAGATAAAACAAAAATTGTTAAAAGGATGTCACCAAGGTTTACTGTGCAAGATGGAATTCTGTATCACAAATCTTTCTCGCGCCATTAATGAGGTGTGTGGGGCCAAGTAAAGTTGATGAGGTTTTGTTTGAAGTACATGAAGGGGTATGTGGTGGTCATCCAGGAGCCAGAACCCTAGCCAATAAGATTATGTTTCATGGGTATTATTGGCCAACTTTGAAGAAGGATGCTGAGGAGTATGTTAGGAGATGCGACCAATGCCAGCGACATACCAATATCCCAAGACAGCCCGCCACGGAGTAAACACCCATTGTAGCGACTTGGCCTTTCGATATGTGGGGGATTGATCTCATAGGACCTTTCCCAAAAGCTAAAGGGGGAGCTCAGATGGTTGTGGTAGTTGTAGATTATTTTATGAAATGGACAGAGGCCAGAGCATTAACTTCCACTACTGAGGACTAGATCATAAGGTTTGTAACTGAAGAGATCCTTTGTGCCATGGAATGCCGCGAGCTATCATCTCTGACCATGGGCCGCAGTTCAGAAAAAAGTTTCATGGTTTTTGCTCAAACTTAAATATCAAACACTGGCAGTCTGTGGTTTACAGGCCGCAATGTAATGGGCAAGTAGAAGCCGCCAACAAGCAAGTTTTGGAGATCCTATGCAAAAATCTAGAAAAAAGGGGAGGTGCTTGGTTAGAGGAGTTATCCACAGCGTTATGCTATGTCAGGACAACAGTGAAAGGATCAACAGGCGAGACAGCATTTGCATTGACGTATGGCTCTGAAGTAATGGCTCTTGCAGAGATGGGATTGCCAACTCATAGGGTGACTTACTATGATGAGGTAATGAATGGTGATAGAAGGTGCAGCGAGTTGGATCTGTGTGACGAGAAAAGGCTCAGAGCAAGGTTGAGAATAATCAACTATAAGCAAAGGATGAAGGCACAACATGACAAAAGGGTGAACAAGAGGTCATTTAGCGTGGGAGATTGGGTATTGAGGAGTCGCGAGATTAAGGGCGCCACTGCGGGATTTGCAAAGTTAGATCCAAAATGGGAGGGTCCCTTTCAAATTGCTAAAGTTGTGCAAGAGGGGACATATCACTTGAAGGAAGAAAGCGGCAAAGACGTCCCGAATGCATGGAGTGTTGATCACCTCAAGCGATATTATCATTGAGGAGATAAGGGTAATTTATTTATTTAATAATATGCTTGTTGGAATCATTTTAATATTGACTATCATGAATACATAGAGATTTTACTTGTGAATGAAAGTTATACATGTCTTGAAAATGCTGAATGAAATGAAAGTATGAAATTTTATGACTTAAATTTGTTTGCCTTTATTATATTTTGTTTATGTTGTAAGTCGCTAAAAGCAGAAAAAGTAAGTCGCTGGGAGTAAAGTTGCCTAAAGACAACTTCACTTTTTCGATGGGAGTATAAGTATATGGTGTTATCTCGCAAAAAAAAAAAAGACAAGAAAGTAAAGGGTTTTTGATGAATAATCAAAACAATTTGGCGGAGAAAGAGAAAAGAAAGAAAAGCAAGCCGCATGGCGTTAAGAAGAAAGAAAGTCCATGTGACTATAAACAAGAAAGTCCATGTGACTATAAACAAGAGAGTCTATCTTGCCTTTATGGCATGTAAAGATACGTCTATAAACAAGAAAGTCTATCTCGCTATAAACAAGAAAGTCTATCTCGCCTTTATGGCATGTAAAGATACGACTATAAACAAGAAAGTCTATCTCGCCTTTATGGCATATAAAGATATGACTATAAAAAAGAAAGTCTATCTCGTCTGTATGGCATGTAAAGATGTGACTATAAACAAGGAAAGAAAGCACATCTCACCTGAATGGCATATAAAGACGTTGCTAGAGGGAAAAGAAGCACATCTCTCCTGAATGGCATGTAAAGATTTGCTCAAGGAAAGAAAGCATATCTCGCCTCTAAGACATGTAAAGATGTTGGGGCACAAAAGAAAGAAATTATTCTAAGTAAAAGTCATCAAGAAAGCAAGGATGAAATCAGTAAAGACAAAGATCAGCGACAATACAAGCCGCGACAATTGCACTGTAAGTAAAGTCGCCTAAAGACGACTTCACTTTTTCGATGGGAGTATAAGTATGGGGTACCTGTTAAGCAAAACAAAGATTTTTGATGAATTATCAAAAAAAATTAAGTAGCAAAGGAAAGATATAAATGCAAGACAAACAAGGATGACATAAAGTAAAGGACATAAAGTAAAGGGGGCAAGCTCAAAGGCCGCGAATAGCATTGTGTCAAGGCACGTAGGCCCAATAAAAAAGAAGTAAATTGTTTATCCATCTATGCGACTTACACCAAAATGTTCAGAGGAAACTAAGTACAAACACAGAAACAAATCAGACATCAGGTTCAGTTGATGGAGCTGGTGGGGCAGATTCAGAAGCCACCAAAGCGAGATTCTTTGCGTCATCCAGAAGTTTATGTTTGTGTTCAAGTTGATCGTTCCATAAAGCGATGACATTTGGAACCTGGATAGGAGCGGGAGTCCAAGGCGCTTTACCCAATAATGCATCTTCTGCTGCAAGATCTGCCAGCTCTTCCGGAGAGTAAGGAACCAAAGGATGTCAATGGCAATAAACCTCGCTGAAGATTGGCTCTGATCCCCATTTGGCAAGTCGCTCTATGGTGATAGCTGGAATTTCGGTGGCATCAGCGGCTGCAGCTCGCATGACCTGTAGAGAAGATTGATCACCAATGTCGAGGATGTCATCTTGAAGTTTGGCTACGTCGTTCTTGAGGGAAGTGATCTCGGCGACTTTTCCAGTAACTTCCTCCCGCAGTTTGGAAATCTCGCTTTGAAAAAATTGAACATCAGCGGCGTGGGTTTTCTTCAAATTTTCATTCTCGCCTTTAAGCTTGGCGATATCCTCATTGTCAGTGCTGAGCTCATCTTTACACGAGTTAAGGTTGAACTGAGAAGTGGTCAACTTTGTTTTTAGAGTATCCCGCTCTTCCCCCAAGGCGGCAATAGTGGCATCCCGCCTTCCGACACGATTGCGAAGGGTATCTTTATCCTTCCTCAAAATCTGGTTTGCAATATCCAAGTTCTTCACTTCTTTACTGAGATTAGTGTTTTTCTCGCTCATACCCATTATGGAAGCTCCAATCTAAGGAAAAATTGTAAGTTAAGAATGACAATGAACAAAGTCAAAAATAATCAAGGAAAGAAAGAGCGACATACCAATGAAAGATGAGTCCCGGCGTGGCATGCGGCATGATCCGTGTCCATGTCAGCTACTCGTCATACTTGGACAGGATCACTAACCCGGATCAATGCAGAGCTACCCAACAAACACTCCTCCACACTGCGAGTTTCATTGATAAGTCCCTTCAGGCGGGGAACTCTAGCATTCTCTCTACTCAACTCATAAAGCCCTTCGAAATCAATAGGCTTCACAAAATCCTCTTGAAGCCAGCTTGGAGTGGGGAGACCAATGGAAGTATTTGGGTCGCGGGGAGTTGGAGGCGAGTTGGGAAGGTTGGTTAAGTCGCAGATATCAGCTTCGCTAGTTGGAGGAGGAGAGATACCTTGATTGAGCTCAAAAACATCAATCTCAGGAAGTGGAGAATTGGTTTAAACAGAGCCAGAAATGGGAATCTCATTTGTTTCTTCCACAAGGGCATCATCATTTGGCGGGATGGTATTTGGCGGGATATTTAATTCAGTAGAAGGAAGGGCTTGAGCATTGGCAGTACTTGGCGGGATATTTTCTTGAGTTGAAGGAGCGACATTAGTGGAAACAGCTGCGACTCTTTTCTGTCACTTGGAGCGGCTATCAGGGTTGGTAGGTTTGGCTCGCGCCTTTGATGAACCCTGAGATTTCTCTAGGGCAATTTCTTCAGCGTCTGTTCCATCGCAAGATAGAGGCAATGGAAGATTGGCGGGAAGAGCCATGAGAGAAGCATCACGGGCACTGGCCACCCTTTTCCTTCTTTTGTCAGTGTCAAGGTTAGAAATCTGGCGGCTTTCCATTGATTTAGCTCGGTGATCTGGAGACAAAGAAAAATAAAATCAAAAGTTAAAATTATTCAAGTGTAAGTCAAATCGAAATAAAGAGAAGGTTAAAGAAGAGACATACAAAGAACAGCATTCATTGCGGGACATCTACGAGAGCCATTGCACGTTTGGCATTCATGAGCGTATTTGTCGCCCGTATGACGCTCCCAACCATCAAAATAAGTGTGAACTATTGGAACTCGCGGCGGGATAAGAGGCAAGTTATCCGCAAGTCCAACCTGATCAAGAAGTGCCCTATCCCGCAAGATACCCCTCCAAGAGATAAGAGGTTGAGGAGTATTATCGGGGGAATTTGCAGGAATAGCAATTACTGTTTGAATGGCGGCATGAAGGGTTTTGTCGCCCACAACCGAGGCATCGCGGGTTTCAATTTGGGGTTTAATAGGATGAAGATCAGCGGGATGAGACCATCCAATGCGGGAAACAATAAAAAGTGGGTCCCTCAACCATTCATGAACTTTGGCTGGCAGAGGAGTAAGAATTTTGGGACCCCGTTGGTACTGAAGAGAAAGGCGAGTTTCTTCTTTCTCATCATCAAGCTTAGTGGTTTGCTTGTATCCTTTAAATAAACTGACCAGAGCCGTGACAGTGGGTTCCTTATTCAAGGCGCGACAAATGGTAATGAAACTAGTGATAATTCTTATAGCATTGGGATGGATCTCTTAATCATGGCTTGGGCTTTATATAAAACTTCACAAAGAAAAGGGTCTAAAGGGATTCTAAGGCCGGCTTTAAGTTGGGAAGGAAAAATGACTATGCCGTCTCGCATCTCTCTTAGATGTGCAAGAGAAGTGTTTCCTTGGTAATCAGAAATGCGGTAATTGGTATGATCTATGTTGTAAAGAGTATGCCAAGAAGTGATGGGGTTAGGTGTAAGGGAACTTGCATCCGAGTTATGAGGAGCGAGAGAAGATCCCGCCTCAGCATGAGAGGGATTGGTAAAAAGGTTACCTTCATTTAAACTTAGACTTTGTACCCCAGTGGAAGGGGGATTGCCGGATGTCGCAGCGAGAGAAGAGGTCACCTCATCAGGCATCTCGCTATGTTCACTGGAAGAAGAAGAAGAAATGACAGATTTATAATGCATCCTACGCTTAGAATAAGGGTCAGCGACACAGTGGGATTCAGATGAGTCACTTAAATTGGGATCGTACTTGTCTTTTATATATCGGACTAATTCTAAATTAGAAGTAAGAATGTGAGACATAGGGGCTGAAGGGGGAAGAAAGAAGCGGTCTTGGATTTCAAGAGAATCAATCACTGCGGGATCAACCCAATTTTCAACAAGCAACCTAACTATGTCGGCCTTGGGCAATCTCGCCCAAGTAGTCCGCAAGCGTCTGTATAAGCCGCCTGTGACGCGACATCTACCATACTTAACCTGCCTAGCACAATTCTTGTATCTCGCCATAGTGGGGGACTTGGAAAAAATTGAAGAAACAAAGGAAAAGATGGAATAACAACAGAACTCAAATAGTTGGGGGAAAATGGAAAATCAAATACTAAGGGTTCAAAGAATGTGAAGAGTTTTTGAAGAGAAATTACCTGACAAAGGACGAAGAACGGCCGGAGAAGATGAAGAATCGCCGGAGAAAGTGAACAAATTTCTGGGAAACAATGGAAGGGGCTCCAAATCAACTTCAAATCAGTAACTAATGCACGGAATAGTGTTTAAGAAACAAATTTAGGGAAGAAAGCAAGAAAAGGGAGAAAGGCTCGTCGGAGTTGAAGGTTCAAGTTACCGAAAAAAGGTGTGATTGAATCAGAAGCAGGAGAGTAAAAAGTATAAATGAGGATGAAAGGGGGATATTTATATGAGGAGTGAAAAGATGGAACTGATTGAAATGACAGTTAGGGTAAAATTTTAAATTTTCCCTCTCATTATTTGGCACAGTTTTCGAACGACGGCACATTAAATTTGGGAGGCCCGCCAGAAACGTGACACGTGTATGGATATGGATCACCAACTCTTAAGCTTCTCAGGGAAGGAACTATGTGTCGTGGAATATTGAGATAGTTTAAACATCAAGTTTTTGGCGAGACCATAAATGAATCTCGCCTCAAACTTAGGGGCTTCTGATGCTGTCCAAAAATAAGAATTGGGCCCACACCAATTTGTAAGAGAGAAAAGGCCAAACAGGGCTCAAATCGAGATAAAGGCCCAAGAGTAAAATAGCGACAAAGGTAGCCCAGGGTTATCCCGCAGATAGGTATATCCACGTTGTCCCGCCAAAATCACCTAATAGACAAGAGACGAGATAGCATAGACGAGATCATAGGAGATGAACGGCGAGATAATAGGGTAAGTCGGTGAGATAATGGGATGAGGCGACATGATACTTGGTTAACCTCATTCGGCGATAGATGGATCCTAGTGGACACAGCATATGAGAGGCGGCATATAAATATCAACGAAATGGGACCCACTATAACGATTTTGCATTGGGAAAAGTGACGTGTGTCAGAGAAAAAGCGTCACATGCTTTGAGTTTATTCTTTTTGTTGTGCTCAGGAGCCAATTAAATGATGACACGTGGAATGAGAGGTTGGCAGTTGCACGAGATAGGCACGTGAGGGTAACATGTGCAGGGCACGAGGGAAGGGAGGTATATATATGAGGGATCGTCATCCCTACGTTCACCCACACACAGAGACCACCCTTCCTTATTGTTCATAGTTTCCTGATAAACGGAGACTTATCCTCACGCCGGAGGGGCTTACGCCGGAGCCGCCCCCGGATTAGTTACGTTGCTTTGGTGTGCAAGCGAGAAGAAGGAGTCGGAGATATCCAAATTGGGCTACAACGGTCCGTGTTGCTGTTGAGGAAATTTCTGGCAACATCAATACTGAAGTCAATATACTGAAGTCAATATGGAGGATGATTAACAACATTTAACTTAAGTGCTAAGTTGTAATAGTTCAAGGGTCTTATGTGTAACTAGTTGAGAGTTTGTTATTTTGGTGTGAGAAGTCACTTTGTTGCAAGTTGTTAGTATTCTCTCTTTTATAATTGTATGAAACCAAGTTGAGTGATCAATCTCCATTATGCTTTTCTACATTGGGACCAGTGGCGGATCTACACCAAAACATTTGGTGTTGCCTATTTCTTTTAGGAAGAAAAAAATTAGCGTAATACTAAGATTCAATATATTTACATAAATAAATATAATATGCTTCAATATGTACCATTTAAAAGATAAAAACATGATTTAAATTGTACCATTCAAAAGATAAAACAAATGTAATTGTAGTGGGTTTTTAGAAATAAAAATAGTTGTAATTTTTTCAAATAACGAGGAAAATGAGAGAAAACAGTATTAGGGGGTGTTTGGCGAAAAAAAGAAAGGTTCTAGTGGGTTTTTTGAGAAATAGGAAGTGTTTTGAGAAAAAAGAAAGAGATTTTTCAGAGTAAAATATAAAAACAACAAAGATTTACTGATTCGAACAAAAACCTTTGGATTCTCTCTCAATATCTTAACCAATTTGGCTAACTTAGACATATGCTTCTATGTAACAATTTAATATATATGCAATACAATATTTTATGCAAAAAGAATTTTTTTTTTTTTTTTTTTTTTTTTTTTTTTTGGTGTTAACACTAATATAGAAAATGCCCATGATTGGGACATTATATTTTAGTGAGAGTGGTACGTAACATATACTACATTAAAAAAGGAGGCCCTAAAAGATGTGAAGAGAAGGTTGATTTAGTGTTTGGTGAAGATTCCATTTTAGGAAAATAGAAACGGGCTGGACAACTGATGAGAGAAGGCTGGTGCCAGGGCCGGCCCAAGGGGAGTCAGTGTGGGCAATCTTTCGGGGCCCATTTTTAAATGAATGTAGCCAGATACAGATGTATACGTTTTTTATAACTACAAGGGTCATTTGGTTGCCCTTCTTAGCGGACATAGATTATTACCCAATAAGTTTGATGCTTTCTGAGATTAAATACAACCTAGTAATAATTCTAACAACCTGGATAAGACCTCTTATCACCTCTTATCCCCCTTCATATTTATCCCCAAAAAAAGGATGGTATAATTAATCCATGGAGTAATAATCTCCTGACTATTAATACATCGTAATCCTATCAGCCTATCAAACGACCCCTAATAAATATTTATTTGTTTGCTAATTACACATAATTTGGGAAAATAACTGTCTGTAAGTCTGTTAGTATTCTGTGTAGGTCTCTTAATTTTTTTCCTTGTATTTTGCACACAAAACTCCTAAATCTATCATAATTAATCAAGTCCTTCAATCTTCATCAGATCTCCTCCTCCCACCGTCTCTTAATTTCTTCCTTTGAATGCTCTTTTTCAAAGGTCAATGCTCCTAGTCTGGATCGCTTTCTACCGTGAACGGTGGCTTTCTTTCAGCACTTCCCTCTTTCGCCGAAGGGTTAAATTAACTGGTAATGTAAAAAAAAGAAAGATTAGGATTTGCCTTTTTGTTTCTTTACTCTGAATTTTGCTTATTTAGGGATTTTTTTTTCTTATATTTTTTGTCTAATTATTTATTTATCATGTTCTAATGCAGGATCATGAATTAAGTTTGATTGTTCTACTTACTACCCAATTTCATCATCCGTCACAAGACTTCATCTTACAAGAATTCAGGTGTTGATGTTCTTTTTGTATTACAATTAGGTTTAATTTTATTTGATAATGTTTTAAAAAAAACAACCATCTGGTTGTGAGAAAAGAAAAAAAAAAGGTTATTGAGCAATTTAATGCTTCACAAAAGGGGGCTATTGATAAATTTGTTTTTAAGAGACTCGGGTCATAAAAATTATAATGGATTGGGTATTAGTAACATTGAACAACCTGAAATTTTAGATGAAAAAAATAATTCTGATGAATTGGGTGTGGGTAATGATCTTGAGCAACATAATGAAAACCTAGGTGAAGACAATCATATTCATGAGGACGTGGCTAATTTAAATGTGTGATATACCCATGTATCCAACATAGAAAATGCATAAATTGATAATTCTCAAAATCTTGCATTAGATATTTTTTATTCGAGAAATTGGGAAAATATTGACAATAAGGCGAGAGATATTTTAGTTGAAAAAAGTCACATACGAGTTTTGCATAAAGAGTATTCATTGGATAATAATTCAAGACATTTTTTCGACTCTTATTATTCTAGAAATTTAAGCAATGGAGAGATTTGTGATAGAAAATGATTGATTTACTCTAAACATGTGAATAGAGTGTATTGTTTTTTGTTGCAAGTTGTTTTTTAGTTTCGTAAAAATATATAGCATTTTGAGTATCGTAAAAATATCCGATTAATTAGAGATCTCTTCATCTAATTTCGCTCGGAGCACACAAAAGTCTAGGAACGACCCGGCCCTGGCTGCTGCGCAGTGGGCTTCTGATTGGGAGAAGAAGACTGGTCTTGTCCGAGAGTAGCTGTTGCAAAGGACTTTGAAGGTAAAATAAATATGTAACCCATTAAACAATATTTGTGGAGAAACATAAATTCTGCATGTGGTGGGATCAAGACAGTACATAATTTTTCCACAATTGATCAATCGTATGCAACGCAACGTACTTTCGTGATTTGCATCAAATAATGCAAAATATTTCATAGTATCTAAAAAATGCTATGTAGTTTCCAAATATTATCAAATAACGCAAAAACATGTCAAATAATGCAATGTGCGTTTGCATATTATTTCAAATAATATGCAACGATTGTGGCATTATTCTGCATTATTTGATACTAGTTTGGAAATTAAGTAGATAGCATTTTCTAGAAACAAATGAGTACATTGCATTATTTGATAAAAGAGGATAGAGTACGTTTCATACATAACTAATTTTCCCAATAAAATGTAGCCTAAATACTAGGTGTGGAAATGGTTCGGTTTAGTTCGATTTGGACAAATTTAAAAGTCAAATCGCTAACATCGATTTGGATAAATTTCAAATCGAGCTAAGCCATAAAAAAATTCAGACCGAGCTAAACCAAACCGCTATGGTTCGATTTGGTTCGATCTAAACCGCGGTTTGATTTTGCGCTTCAGACCACGGTCCAAAGCGCGATCTAGACCACGAATCAAACTGCATTTCAAACCATAATCTTTTTTTGTTAACCATTTTATGACTAATGAATATAAATAAGTACTTGAAATAAATACAAGCATAACTTAATTACTTTGAAACTAAAGTACCAAATATCAATCATCAAACAACAATCATAGAACAATCTTTAAAGTAGAATACAAAACATACCATATAAAATTACAAACAACAATCTTAAAGTATCATAGAACGGTTCGGCTCGGTTTGACTTTGTTCGATTTAGGAGTGCCAAACCCCAAGCTGAGCTGAACCACATGATTTGTTAATTTCTCAAATCGAGCTAAACCACTTATGTCTAAAAATCGAATCAAACCACACAATTTGATTCAATTCAACTCCAAACCACAATTTGAACCAAACCATTTCCACTCCTACTAAATACACATGTGGTGTGGATTTAAGCATTAATTTGTGACTTTGTTGTGAGGGACAAGATTAGGGAAGCACGTACACCAAATGTCTTGAGAAATCCATAATTGGGAATCTATTGCCACAATTTCTCATAATTTCTCATAGGGAAATTTCTCATAGGGTGATACATATCCAAGTTGCCAAAACACCCAAAAGTAATACTCCCTCTCCCTCCCTCTGTTTCAATAAAAGCTTCACTAATTATTTAAAAGGATATTTCGTTAGAAGCTTTACCTTTTTTTTTTGGCAAAGAATATTTACTATTTCTTCCACTTATTCTCTCTTCTAATTTACTATTACACTCACAACACTTTTTAAATTTACTATTTCCTTCACTAATTCTCTCTCCTATTTTCAAATTACACCCACAACATTTTTTTTCCTCCCATTACTATAATTTACGTGCCCACTCAAAAGGGTGAAGCACTTATTGTAACAGAGATTGGAACGGAGGGAGTAAATCTATTGGGTTTACAAAATTAGAAGTTTTAAGTTGAAATGGGAATTGTATTTCTATTTAGTATCACATTTAGTATTATAATAAGGAGATTTGTTAAATTCCTAATAAAATTAGGATTCATATATTTTGTTTATAAATATGAGTCATTTAGCTTATATAAAAATTTAGACCAAAATAATATATACTATATTTTCGGTATACCATATTTTATTATTTTCCTAATGGGCAAATATATACTCCCTCCGTCCCGGCCGACTTAGGACTTTTTGTCATTTTGGGCGTCCCACCCGACTTAGGACGGCCCAAAATGGAAATCTTAAATCACTATTCTCTCCACTCATTCTCTCTCCTACATTATTTTAATACTCACAACACCATTATAATTTACTATTCCCTCCACTCATTCTCTCTCCTATTTTTAAATTACACTCACAACATTTACATTTTCCTTAATCCCCGTGTCATTTCAAAAAATCCTAAGTCGACCGGGACGGAGGGAGTATGGCATATCTCTTTATTTAATTTTAAGGGAGGCGCTAATCAGAATATTAACATAAGTAATTATAGAATCAAGAATGTGAGAAGACGGATGATCCAAATGAGTATACCAAATGGATCGGAAGAATTTTCAGAGAAGTGATGGACTTGTTAGTAAATTGACTTACACAAAAAAAGGGGTTTGATTCGAGATGGGCAAGCCTCAAAAAAAAAAAAAAAAAAAAAAAACAACAACAACAAACATGTGAAGAACTCCCAATTTGAACATCTCCCACATTACTGCAGAAAGAATAGTTCTTGGAACGATTGTCCTTCAAACTAAACCCAAATGCTATTAGTTCAAATGAACAATCATTCTCCAAACAAAATCTACAACTAGAACATGGGTGGAGCCAACCTTTCTGAAAGTTTCATGTAGCTAGAAAGTTTCAAACAATTCAACAGAATACGGATGTGAGTATAGATGTGTTTCACAACTATCCACACATTCACAAATAATGCAGCATATGAAACTATGTCCTCAGTCTCTTCCATTCGAAGTATTTCAAACCTATCCATTAAAATTCTAAGCCTAGTTGCCTTTACACTTGGTGCTCCCTCACATTGTGATTGCAAAATATCCCAAGCAGCTTTAGCAACACTTTCATTAGTGATAAGCTTATATATATATATATATATATATATATATATATATATATATATATATATATATATATATATATATATATATATATATATATATCATGCATTAGCACGAAATATCTCAAGTATGGTCACTTGTGAGTTCTCATCTTTGACACTGTTCTGATCACTTAATTGTAAGCACTTCCTGTTCTTGTTATCTTTTAATGACTTGAAATAATCTTAATAGATATCTCATAGTGGGTGCTTTAAAAAATAGTGAGAAACAGCTGCTTCACCCTTAGTATGAAGTCATACCATTGTGATCAAGTGATTCTCATAAGAAATCTTGAAATCAAACTTGACAAGATCATTGGGAAAAAGGGCTATCTTTGGGATTCAAGTAAAGTGAAAGCTACTCACAATGCAAAAATCCACAATAAAAAATGAATGGATGCATATATATATATATATATATATATATATATATATATATATATATTGTTAATCTAATATACAGATGTGTTAGAGGATGTGAGACACATTTGTGCTCACAACCTTAGATATCACACAAGCCAAGAGACTTCCTCAAGGAGGAAAATCTCTCTAAATCTAATGTCTTTGTAAATATATCAGCCAATTGATTTTCAGTCCCAACAAATTTTCGCACACGCTTTTTGTTCTACAAGATCCCTAATGAAATGATGTCTAATATCAATGTGTTTTGTTCTAGAATGTTGGACAGGATTTTTAGATATGTCCAAGGCACTTTTGTTATCTCAAAAAGCAGTCCAAATTTTGCTATTCAATCCATAGTCTTTCAGTATTTGATTCATCCAAAGCAATTGTGTGCAACAACTTCCAAGGGCTACAATCAGCCTTAGCAGTGGACAAAGACACACAATTCTGCTTCCTACTGTACCAAGACACAAGGCTATTTTCTAGGTAGAAGCATCCACCTGTAGTACTCTTCCTATCATCACTATTTCCAGCCCAGTCAGAGTCTGTATAGCCAACTAAATTGGTGTTTGTCTCTTTAGAACAATGCAGCCCTAGGTTCACAGTCCCACTAACATATCTTATGATTCTTTTTAAGGCTTTAAGATGGGACACCTTTGGGTTGGATTGATATCTTGCACAGAGACACACACTGTACATGATGTCTGATCGACTTGCAGTGAGGTATAACAGACTACCTATCATGCTTCTGTACAAGGTTTGGTCAACACTTTCACCATCTGAATCATGGCTCAGCTTTTGGGAAGATCCCATTGGTGTTTTGAGATGTGAGGAATGTTCAAGCTCAAACTTTTTCACAAGATTCTTGGCATATTTGGACTGAGAGATGAACATGCCATTCTTGAATTGTTTTATCTGTAAGCCCAAGAAATAATTCAACTCACCTACCATACTCATCTCAAATGTGAAAGTCATACTATCCACAAACTCAGTCAGCATAGGGTCAGAATTTGACCTAAACACAATATCATCAACATAGATTTGTGCCACAAGAATCTCCTTTTTATTTTTCCTCATAAACAAGGTTTTGTCAACCTCTCCTATCTTGAATCCTAGGTGAAGTAAATGGTCAGTTAACCTACCATACCAAGCTCTAGGGGCTTGTTTCAGCCCATACAAAGCTTCCTTCAGCTTATACACATGATTTGAATACTTGGAGTCCACAAAGCCTTTAGATTGTTCAACATAGGCTTCTTCATTCAATACTCCATTTAGAAAGGCACTCTTAACATCCATTTAATGAAGAGTAAGCTTGAGGTAGCAAGCAATGGCCAACAAGAGTCTAATGGACTCAATTCTTGCCACAGGAGCAAAAGTCTCCTCAAAATCAATTCCTTCAATTTGGGTATAACCTTGAGCTACTAGCCTAGCCTTATTCCTAGTGATCACTCCCTGCTCATCAGTTTTGTTCTTGAAAATCCATTTGGTTCCTATGATATTTCCATGGGAGGGTCTAGGGACAAGGGTCCAAACCTCATTCTTTTCAAATTGAATCAACTCATCTTGCATAGCAAGAATCCAGTCAGCATCTTTCATTGCTTTAGTGATATTCTTAGGTTCAATCTTTGAAATAAAACAGTAAAAGCTTACCTGGGAGTATGCTGATGAGCAACTCCACAAACCTGCCATCTTTCTGTTGTCTACTTTTTCTTTCTGTCTTGTTCTTACTTGGCCTTGCACATCTCCCACAATTTGTGAAGTGGGGTGATTTTTCTGAATTTTAGAGGGAATATCCCTTGATCTATCCACACACCCATCCACATTATCTTCTGGAGCATCATCCTGATCAGATTCGAAGGAACCGTCTTCGCCGGGATTTTGAGTGGATGTGGGAGCGTATGTGGGTTCGAATGTGGATGCGAGATGTGTCCACATCCTTCGTTACATCCTTTGCAGTTCAACAGCTTTTTCAATACCGGCAATTTCTGTTGGTTCTCCAAAGACTGCTTCTCGTATCCTTCCAAAGTCAAGAAGCAACCCGAAACATCATCCTCGGCAGTCTTAAGGTTAAGATTAAGTGAGTCATCAAAAACAACATTAGCAGATTCCATAATGGTCTTTGTTTTTAGATTAAAGACTCTGTAAGCTCTACTGTTAGTGGAATATCCCATGAAAATTGCTTTATCACTCTTTGAATCAAATTTGGACAGGTATTCTCTATCATTAAGAATGTAACAAATACACCCAAACACATGAAAGTACTTCACAGTGGGTTTCTTTCCAAGGAGGAATTGATATGGAGTGACAGTACTACCAATCCTAAGGAACACTCTATTGCCAATGTGACAGGCTGTGACGACCCCAACCCTAGGCACTCATTTTAAATATTAAATTATATGCTTTTAATATTTATGTTATCTTTATGTGTTCAATTTTGTCTTTAAATTCTTAATTTAAGATAAATTGGGTGAGACGTGAATTTAGAATCTTTGAGAAGTTATTGGTTATTAAATAAAGAAATTTGGGGGAAATAATAAAAATGGAAATTTAATAAATAGATAAATATTTGGGGAGGTTAAAATGGGTAGAATAATTAATTAAATGAAAGGGTTAGATTAAATTATGGGTGAAAGCCTCAATTAGATATTTTGTTGGGGGGCCAAATTTTAGGAGCTTCCCTCCTTGTGCCAAGTGTCTCTCCTCCCTCACCTCTCTTACTCCCATCCCCTCCTTCTCTTCATTCACACACTTCTCCTTCATTCATCAAAAACCTTCCTAGAGAAAGCATTAGGACTCCATTGAAGCTCCTTCTTCCAAGCCTTGAAGTCAAGATTTTCCTTCATCAAAAATCAAGTCTAAGATCATCTTCGAAGTGGAATCTCCTAGAGGAACTCCTCAAGTTGAAAAAGATTAAGCATTTCCTTTTAAAATCCAAGTGAGTTATTATGATTCCTTTCCCTATGTGTTCATATGCTCTTTGGTTATTATCCTTGGTATTGTGATGTTGATTCTTGCTTAGAAACATAAATGGGAGTGAATGATTGGGAAAATGAACCTTGTGGAGTTAGGGTTTGGTGAAGATGATTTAGAAGGTTGAAATGGATGATGAGAGTGGTAACAAATAATCTAGAGTTAACTATATCGGGGTTGCACGATTTTAGGATGAACTTGGTAAAGGCATGAAACCCCTTTGGTTGTTCTTGAGTTTAGGGTAAAGGAAAATGGCAAGAAAATGACTTAAGAAATCTGAGAATTTGTGATCCGTGCGCTTGGGCGGTCGCCCAGGGCGTGAGCGGCCGCCCATGTGTCCAGCAAGTTGAGCCCTTAGAGAAACCTCGTGGGCGGTCGCCCAGGGATGTGTGTGCGGTCGCCCTTCCCTTTTAATGTTCCTTTGGGCGGTCGCCCATATTGATATGTGCGGTCGCCCATATGGGCAGAAACTCCCTTCCCTTGGTAATCCACTGGGCGGTCGCCCAAGTGGTATGGGCGGTCGCCCAAGGCCCTGAACCAATATTTCCTGATTTGAACTAGGATCGTTTAGCATGTTGTTGGCCACTTATAATTGGACACTCCCACTTGGTAATTGAACTTGAACCTTCACTAAGGCCTTGTATCCTAGTATGTGGAAATCGTAGGGTAGGTTAATGCTCCCTCTTTTCCTTATTTGATGTCACATATATTGTTGATTGACATTGTTTAGTGTATTCATAAATTGTTGCACTTTGATATTGTTTAGACATGAGTATATATTACCATGTGGCTATTGTTTATCCCTTTGTGTGGATTCTATTCAAGTATCTATTATGTGCTTGATTATGTGCTTGAGTCAGCTGACGTTGGGGGTATAACATAATACGGTCAATTATGGAAGTGTGACCTAATGTGACCGGATTATGTTATATCTGTGACCGTCCCCTCCTGTGGCCACAGGTTGGGGTATAGCATCTGTATTGAGCCACAAGCCTTACAGAGTTGCTACTGTCTTTATTTGGTTCCCCGAAAACGGGTCTTATAAGACGTGAGTATTGCCTAAGCGGCTCACCGTAAGATTGGATTATTATTATTATAACCAATGTTGTACGACTATTGTTCGTACGGGAAAAGGTAAACCAAGGTAACGGAACGTGTTTATAGCTTTTCCAATGTGTTACGTGCGACTGGTTATATGTTGCATTTATTTGGCATATTGCTGCATATCATAATAGCTTGCCGAGATTTATTCTCACCCCTCTCCCTTTACTCGTTTTAGATCCCGAGACAGGAGGACCGCCCAAGTAAGGACGGAGAGGAGTTTGGAGTAATCTTTTGGGGTATTGTCGTGGTATGTTTAGGGTGACGTATAAATTGTATTTTGGTAATTCCACTCTTGGAGTTTGTAATTATAAACCTTAAACTCTACGTCATAACCTTAAATCTTTTGTAACTAAACAGTTAACTATTTTCAAAGTTAGTTATCTCCTCCTCCGATGTGGAGTAGAGTGGAGTTCTTTTGAAATGTTATGTTATTCATGTTCATGTTTGAAAGTCAAATTAAAGTTTTAAAAGTTTAGTGTTTTTGGGTTAGTTTGGGGACGCACCAACTCGGGACACGTGTAGGTTCCGGGCCTGGGTCCCCACGGTTGGTATCGAGCTCGGTTAGAATTCTTGGGTAGAGTCTAGCCGAGTGAGAGTGTGTGGTAACTGACGTCGAGTGTTTAATGCAGGAGTTTGTTGTAATGGCGGGAAATGAAGGTGATCCGAATCTGGCTGGGTGGTGTTGGTAATCCGAACGCCGAGATGATGGACATGTTCCGAGGGTTCCTTCAAGATATGGCAACGCGAATCAGAATTTGAATCGTAATCTAGGCATAAGGGCAACATGGGTTGGAGAAGTTCGTGAAGATGTCTCCTCCTAGCTTCAACGGAGATCCGGATCCGGTGAAGGCCGAGAGGTGGCTTGAGGCTATGAACAAGATTTTCGCAGCTATGGAGAGTACCGATGCGGAGAAAGTGAGATGCGCCGTTTTCAAATTGGAAGGACCAATGAGCATTGGTGGCAAGTGGTAAAGGATGGTTGGGACCGAGATTTGACACCGCAGACGTGGGAAAACTTCACGCTCAAGTTCCGAGATCACTTTGTGCCGATGGTTACTAGGGACAAGAAAGAAGGCGAGTTCCCGAAGCCGGAGCAAGGGACCATGACAAGAGCGCAGCATTCGGCGAAGTTCACAGAGTTGGCCCGATATTGTCCCCATTTGGTGCCGATGAGGAGAGGCGAGTTTACCGGTTTGTGAAAGGTTTAAGAGTTGAGTTTCGAAGCGCTTGTTGACGCATAACTTCGCCAATTTCCAAGCAAGAAGTGAATATGGCGTACCGGATTGAGAACGACATAGAGGAGCATCGTGGTAAGAATGAAGGAGGAAACAGAACGATTTCGTGGTCAAGGATCGGGACAGAATAGAGTGCAGCCGAGGACTTTCACCCCGGAGCGAATCGAGGAGGTCATGTGGTGGCTCCGGCAAATCGTGCGACTTCCGGTCGCCTTGGGACAACATGTGGGTTTTGCAAGAGGATAGGGCATTCCGAAGACAAATGTTGGAGCAAACAAGGCAAGTGTTTGGAGTGTGGATCGCCGGGCCATTTCGTAAGGAATTGTCCCAAGTTTCGTAATAAGCAAGCGACGGGTACCGGATTCGGGGGTCAAGGTAGTGGTGTGAAGAGAGATGTTGATGGGAAACCTAAGGATAAAGTCCAAGGTCGTGTGTTTGCTTTGGGTCGAGGAGAGGTCGATCCTAATGCCGTTATTAGAGGTATAGTTCCTGTCTCAGGAGTTAAGGCCCGCATTCTTATTGATCCCGGGTCTTCCCATTCATTTGTGGCGTCTCATTTTGCATTCTCATTGCATATCTTGCCTCGAATCTATGCCTTATGTGTTAGAGGTCTCTACTCCTATGGGAGAGAGCCTTGAATCTTCTTTGATATATCGTGGATGTGATGTGACTATATGTGGGCATGTATTGCCGGTGGATTTGGTCGAGTTACCAATCCGTGATTTTGATGTGATCCTTGGTATGGATTGGTTGAGTCAGTGCCATGCTTTGGTAGACTGTCGTAGGAAGCGAGTCTCATTTGCTATGCCTGATGTGCCTACATTTATATTTGATGCCGATAAATCTATGTTCGGGTTACATGTTATTTCTGCCTTAAAAGCTAGAAAGATGCTATCTAAGGGGTGTACGGGTTACTTAGCTTATGTGGTAGATTCCAATAAGAAGTCTCCCGAGTTAGTTCATGTTCCGGTTGTGAATGAATTTAGTGATGTGTTCTCTAGTGAGTACTCTATGCCTCCGGATCGTGAGATAGAGTTTTGTATTGACTTAGTACCCGGTACCGCTCCTATCTCTAAAGCACCCTATAGAATGGCTCCGGCCGAGTTAAAAGAGTTGAAGGTCCAATTGCAAGAATTGTTAGACCGAGGTTTTATTCGTCCTAGTGTGTCTCCGTGGGGAGCACCGGTCTTGTTTGTTAGGAAGAAGGATGGTACCTTACGATTGTGCATTGACTATCGTTTGTTGAACCAAGCCACCATTAAGAATAAGTATCCTCTTCCGCATATAGATGATTTATTTGACCAACTCCAAGGTTCCGTTATCTACTCAAAGCTTGATTTGAGAAGCGGATACCATCGCTGAAGATTAGGCCTGGATGATGTTGCTAAGACAGCCTTTCCGTACTAGATATGGTCATTATGAGTTTGTGGTGATGCCGTTTGGGTTGACTAATGCTCCGGCCGTGTTTATGGATATGATGAACCGTGTCTTCAAGCCTTATCTGGATAGTTTTGTGGTGGTCTTTATTGATGATATTCTTGTGTATTCTAAGTCCCGGGAAGAGCATGAGAATCATTTGAGGATTGTTTTGTCCGTTCTTCGGGAGAAGCAGCTTGTACGCTAAGTTCGTAAGTGCGAGTTTTGGCTTGAGCGCATTTCTTTCTTGGGGCATGTTGTGTCGAGTTCGGGAATTTCCGTTGATCCTTCAAAGATTGAAGCCGTGGTTAATTGGAAGCAACCTTCGACTGTGACCGAGGTCCGTAGTTTTCTTGGTCTGGCGGGATATTATCGGAGGTTCATTGAAGGGTTTTCTCGGATTGCTACTCCGTTGACTAGGTTGACTCGAAAGGATGTTCCGTTTGTATGGGATTCCAAGTGTGAAGCAAGTTTTGATGAATTGAAGAAGAGGTTGACGACGGCTCCAGTTCTTACCCTTCCGAATGGTTGTGAGAATTTTGTGATCTATAGTGATGCCTCGAAGGCGGGTTTGGGATGTGTGTTAATGCAAGATGGAAAGGTTATTGCGTATGCCTCTAGGAAGTTATCACCGGCGGAACAGAATTATCCTACTCATGATATGGAATTGGCGGCGATTGTATTTGCGTTGCATAAGTGGAAGCATTATCTTTACGGAGCGAAATTCGAGATTTTCACCGATCATAAGAGTTTGAAGTACCTATTTACCCAAAAGGAGTTGAACAACCGGCAAAGGAGATGGTTAGAGTTTTTGAAGGATTTTGATTGTGTCATATCCTATCATCCGGGGAAGGCCAATGTGGTGGCCGATGCGATTAGCCGAAAGGCGTATGTGACAGCCTTGAGTTCTCGGGAGTTGAAGAGGGAAGTGATAGTTGCGAATGTTCGAGCCGTTCCGACTTTGTATGGTGATTTGAAGGAAGCTCAACAAGAAGATCCGGAATTGAAGAAAATTTGTGACCAAGTGCAAGATGGGAAAGCCGGGGATTTTGCTTTGAATCGAGATGGGATTTTAACTTTTCAAGGGAGAATTTGCGTTCCGTCATCGCCGGAAATCAAGAAGCGTGTTTTAGAGGATGGCCATAAGTCCAAGTTTGCGATTCATCCGGAGTACCAAAATGTATCAAGACTTGAAGCGTGGATATTGGTGGAATGGAATGAAAAGGGAAATAGCGGATTATGTATCTAAGTGTTTGACGTGTCAACGTATTAAGGCGTAACATCAAAGACCGGCGGGACTACTTCAACCATTGGATATTCCGGAATGGAAATGGGAAGGGATCTCGATGGATTTTGTTTCGGGTTTACCTCTCACCGCGAAGAAGATGGATGCTATATGGGTTATTGTTGATCGGTTGACGAAGTCGGCTCATTTTCTTCCAAAGTATCAATCAATTATTCGTTAGAGAAGTTAGCTCAGTTGTACTTAAAGGAGATTGTAAGACTTCACGGGGTTCCGGTTAGTATTGTGTCTGACAGAGATCCGAGGTTTACATCTAGATTTTGGAGAGCATTGCATGAAGCCTTGGGTTCTAAGTTGTGTTTTAGTACCGCGTTTCATCCTCAAACCGATGGTCAGTCCGAGAGAACTATACAGATACTTGAGGATATGTTACGAGCTTGTGTGATGGATTTCCAATTGTCTTGGGAGGATCATTTACCTTTAGTGGAGTTTGCTTACAACAATAGTTATCAGTCTAGTATTGAGATGGCTCCGTATGAAGCATTGTATGGTAGGAAGTGTCGATCTCCGATGTGTTGGGACGAGGTTGGTGAAGCGAGACTTTGGGGCCCGGATTTGGTTCGAGATTCGACGGAGAAGATCAAAGTAATTCGGGATAGATTGAAGACAGCTCAGAGTCGACAGAAAAGCTACGCCGACAATAGAAGACGGGATTTATCATTTCGGGTTGGTGACTTCGTGTTCTTGAAGGTTTCTCCGAGGACGGGGATTAAAAGGTTTGGGAATAAGGGAAAGTTGGCTCCGCGGTTTGTAGGTCCGTTTGAGATTCTAGAGAAGATAGGGGAATTGGCTTACCGGTTAGCGTTGCCTCCGTCTCTCTCTTTGCTTCATGATGTGTTCCACGTTTCTATGCTTAGGAAGTATTGTCATGACCCCTCCCATGTTTTGAGCTCTCCTCCCGATGATGTCCAAGCGGACATGTCGTATGTTGAAGAGCCATTAAGAGTATTAGAATTCCAAGTTAAAGAGTTGAGAACCAAGAGTATTCCGATAGTGAAAGTCCTTTGGAAGAATCACACCGTAGAGGAAGCGACGTGGGAGCTAGAGTCGGAGATGAGAGCGAAATACCCGTGGTTGTTTGAAAAGTCAAGTAAGTTTCCTTTTAAAATTCGGGTCGAATTTTCTTTAAGGGGGAGTGAGTGTGACGACCCCAACCCTAGGCACTCATTTTAAATATTAAATTATATGCTTTTAATATTTATGTTATCTTTATGTGTTCAATTTTGTCTTTAAATTCTTAATTTAAGATAAATTGGGTGAGACGTGAATTTAGAATCTTTGAGAAGTTATTGGTTATTAAATAAAGAAATTTGGGGGAAATAATAAAAATGGAAATTTAATAAATAGATAAATATTTGGGGAGGTTAAAATGGGTAGAATAATTAATTAAATGAAAGGGTTAGATTAAATTATGGGTGAAAGCCTCAATTAGATATTTTGTTGGGGGGCCAAATTTTAGGAGCTTCCCTCCTTGTGCCAAGTGTCTCTCCTCCCTCACCTCTCTTACTCCCATCCCCTCCTTCTCTTCATTCACACACTTCTCCTTCATTCATCAAAAACCTTCCTAGAGAAAGCATTAGGACTCCATTGAAGCTCCTTCTTCCAAGCCTTGAAGTCAAGATTTTCCTTCATCAAAAATCAAGTCTAAGATCATCTTCGAAGTGGAATCTCCTAGAGGAACTCCTCAAGTTGAAAAGATTAAGCATTTCCTTTTAAAATCCAAGTGAGTTATTATGATTCCTTTCCCCTATGTGTTCATATGCTCTTTGGTTATTATCCTTGGTATTGTGATGTTGATTCTTGCTTAGAAACATAAATGGGAGTGAATGATTGGGAAAATGAACCTTGTGGAGTTAGGGTTTGGTGAAGATGATTTAGAAGGTTGAAATGGATGATGAGAGTGGTAACAAATAATCTAGAGTTAACTATATCGGGGTTGCACGATTTTAGGATGAACTTGGTAAAGGCATGAAACCCCTTTGGTTGTTCTTGAGTTTAGGGTAAAGGAAAATGGCAAGAAAATGACTTAAGAAATCTGAGAATTTGTGATCCAGGCGCTTGGGCGGTCGCCCAAGGGGCGTGAGCGGCCGCCCATGTGTCCAGCAAGTTGAGCCCTTAGAGAAACCTCGTGGGCGGTCGCCCAGGGATGTGTGTGCGGTCGCCCTTCCCTTTTAATGTTCCTTTGGGCGGTCGCCCATATTGATATGTGCGGTCGCCCATATGGGCAGAAACTCCCTTCCCCTTTGGTAATCCACTTGGGCGGTCGCCCAAGTGGTATGGGCGGTCGCCCAAGGCCCTGAACCAATATTTCCTGATTTGAACTAGGATCGTTTAGCATGTTGTTGGCCACTTATAATTGGACACTCCCACTTGGTAATTGAACTTGAACCTTCACTAAGGCCTTGTATCCTAGTATGTGGAAATCGTAGGGTAGGTTAATGCTCCCTCTTTTCCTTATTTGATGTCACATATATTGTTGATTGACATTGTTTAGTGTATTCATAAATTGTTGCACTTTGATATTGTTTAGACATGAGTATATATTACCATGTGGCTATTGTTTATCCCTTTGTGTGGATTCTATTCAAGTATCTATTATGTGCTTGATTATGTGCTTGAGTCAGCTGACGTTGGGGGTATAACATAATACGGTCAATTATGGAAGTGTGACCTAATGTGACCGGAGTATGTTATATCTCGCGACCGTCCCCTCTCCCGCTGCCATTGTGTTGGGGTATAGCATCTGTATTGAGCCACAAGCCTTACAGAAGTTGCTACTTGTCTTTATTTGGTTCCCCGAAAACGGGTCTTATAAGACGTGAGTATTGCCTAAGCGGCTCACCGTAAGATTGGATTATTATTATTATAACCAATGTTGTACGACTATTGTTCGACGGGAAAAGGTAAACCAAGGTAACGGAACGTGTTTATAGCTTTTCCAATGTGTTACGTGCGACTTGTTATATGTTGCATTTATTTGGCATATTGCTGCATATCATAATAGCTTGCTGAGATTTATTCTCACCCCTCTCCCTTTACTGTTTTAGATCCCGAGACAGGAGGACCGCCCAAGTAAGGACGGAGAGGAGTTTGGAGTAATCTTTTGGGGTATTGTCAGGGTATGTTTAGGGTGACGTATAAATTGTATTTTGGTAATTCCATTCTTGGAGTTTGTAATTATAAACCTTAAACTCTAATGGGCCATATAACCTTAAATCTTTTGTAACTAAACAGTTAACTATTTTCAAAGTTAGTTATCTCCTCCTCCGATGTGGAGTAGAGTGGAGTTCTTTTGAAATGTTATGTTATTCATGTTCATGTTTGAAAGTCAAATTAAAGTTTTAAAAGTTTAGTGTTTTTGGGTTAGTTTGGGGACGCACCAACTCGGGACACGTGTAGGTTCCGGGTCGGGGTCCCCACACAGGCAGTGTTCAAAGCTTCTGCCTAAAATTTCTTGGACAGATTTTTAGAACTTAGCATAACCCTAGCCATTTCTTGCAAAGTTCTATTCTTCCTTTCTGCAATTATATTTTGCTGTGGAGTGATTGATGCAGAAAATTCATGTGTGATTCCCTTAGAATTACAGAAGGTAGTAAATATTTGGTTCTCATATTCAGTGCCATGGTCAGATCTAATCCTTACAGCCTTAAGACCATAAAGATTTCTAACCCTTTTGTACCAATTCTTGAACTCTCCAATTGTTTCAGATTTTTCTCTTAAGAACATCACCCAAGTGTACATAGAATAATCATTAACACACACATTCCTACCAAAGCTTTCTACTTCAATAGGTCCCATCAAATCAGTATAAATCAGCTCCAAACACCTAGAAGTGGAGCACTGTTGGATCTTTTTATGTGATGCTTTTGTTTGCTTTCCCTTTTGACATGAACCACAGACATCAGGGTTCTTGAAGTTCAGCTTAGGGAGGTCTTTAACAACTTCAAATCTTTGAAGTTCTTCCAGAGTTCTACAACTAGCATGCCCTAATTTTTTATTCCACAGATTGACATCATTAGCTTTTGAGCTTAGGCAAGAAAGATTATCACCAAATTGATAACAATTGTTAGCAGATCTAGGACTAGTAAACACACATTTATTGTCCTTATCAAACACTTCACACAAATGTTTGTTAAACTTCACATAAAGGTCATCATCACACAGTTGACTGATGCTTATCAGGTTGGCTTTCAAGCCTTCCACATGGTACACATTGTGCAATTTTGGAAGACCCTTGACATCTAGGGTTCCTTTCCCAACTATTTTGCCTTGAGCACCTCCACCAAAGTTCACCTTCCCCCCACTAATTAACTCATAGTCAAGAAAAATAGCTTGGTTCCCAGTCATGTGCCTAGAGCACCCACTATCAAAATATCAAGAGCCAGAGACAGTACTCTTGATGGAAGAGTAAACAACATTGCAGGTAGCACTTTGTTTGGCCACCCACTGCTTTACAGGTTTCTTTTTGTGGTGCAGAGGTCTCAGATTATCAGGATGTGTGTTCAGATGTGCATACATCTTCTCACACATCTGAGGCTGATTAAAGTAACCAGATTTTTTGTCAGCCTTAAGTTTATAACAGAAGGTCTAATGTGCTCAGGAGCAAAACAATAATGGCAGATGTAGTGCCTCCTCCTTGGCCTGTTCTCACTCAAAAAGGATTTTTCTTTAGAACTTGGTTTTTCCACACTTTTTGAAATAAAAGCCTCACATCCCTCCTTCAAAAAATTACTTTGTTCAAAGCCCATACCAGTTTTGTTAAGCTGACCCATAGAAATAGCTTCATCAAGTTTCATTTTAATTTTGTTCAACTTGGTAAAAGTACTTTCAGCTTTTTCACACTCATTTTTGAATTTTTCTAGCTCAACTTCTCTCTTGGTCACAAGGACTTCAAGTTTGGCAATGGTATCTTTTTTAGCATCATTTTCTTTTAAAAGTATGGCTTTTTCATCTTCACAAGCAGCTAATTTATCAGAAAGAGATTTATTTACCTTAACAAGTACCTCAATCTTGTCCATCCTCTTTACCCAATCTGTATGAAACTCCTTGTAGGTTGCAAAGAGTTCCTCATAAGGAATATCCATATCCTCATCTTCAGAATCTCCTTTTACAGAGAAACAGTTCATCATTAGGTCAAATGTGACACCAAATGTGTTCACATCTGAGACCACATCCACAGTTTCTTCAGGAATTCCTTCTTCTATATCTGCAGAAAAAGCATTAAACACAGAATGGCAGTTGATTATAGACATGTTAGCCACTTCTTCTTCATCCTCACTGTCACTAAGGTGGCGTTTGTTTTTTGTTTCTTTCTCTTATTTGCCTCTGAATGCTTATTCATTCAGAGGTGGAGTAATTAAGTCCGTTTGTTTTTTTTTTTCGATTAAGACTTAACTGCCTCTTATTTGCCTCTTATTTTTAAGTGATAGATTTGCCTCTTAGGGGGTTTTTGTTTTTTTTAAGTGATAAGTGCTGAAATCTGATTTCAGTTCTGAAAATGGCTGAATGATTAAGAGGCAGCAACTGAAAACTGAATTCTGAATTGGATAAGTTGTTTGATTTTCTATCTGAAATCATTAACTGAAACAGTTAAAAAAAAATTAAAAAAAAAAACGTAAATGCAGTATGAAACAGTAAACAGTTTAAAATTTTTTTTAACCAAAACCAAATATGAAACAGTGGCTTTCAGAGGCTTTCAGAGGCAATTCAGCAACATTTTAACCACTTAAAATTAAGAGGACTTTAAGAGCCTAACAAGCCTTATTTCAAAAAAAAAAAAAAACACACACTTATTTCTCTAATCCTCTTAATGAATAAGTGTTAAGAGGCAAACAAGGCTTAAAATAAAAAAACAAACGCCCCCTTATTGCCTCTTATATATATATATATATATATATACATATATATATACATATATATATATATATATACACATATATATATATATATACACATATATACACATATATATATACATATATATATACATATATATATATACATATATATATACATATATATATATATATATACATATATACATATACATATATATATATATATATGTATATATATATATATATAGAATATTAATATATATAAATATATATAATATAAATATATAAATACTATATAATATACTATATATAAATAATATAATATAATATATGTAAATATAAATATAAATATAAATTATATATAAATATATATAATATAATATATATAATATATACTATATATATATATATATTATATAAATATATATAATATAATATATATAATATATATATACTATATATAAATATAATATATATATTTACATTTATATATATATTATATGATATTATATTATATAGTATATATATTATATTATATATATTTATATATATTAATATTATATACTGTGTTGAACCTCTCAGGTAAGGTTCTTAAAATTTTACTCACAAGTCTTGCATTGAAGATTGATTCTCCTAGACTTGTACACTCACTTGAAATTTCATGAATTTTAGCAGCATATGAAACTATGTCCTCAGTCTCTTCCATTCGAAGTATTTCAAACCTATCCATTAAAATTCTAAGCCTAGTTGCCTTTACACTTGGTGCTCCCTCACATTGTGATCGCAAAATATCCCAAGCAGCTTTAGCAACACTTTCATTAGTGATAAGCTTGTACATATTTTCAGAAACATGGCTGAAAATAGCACCCATTGCTTTCGAATTATAATTAGCAGAATGTATTTCATCAAAAGTCCATTGCTCTTCAGGTTTCCTTTCGAAAATTGACTCACCAACACCAGAAGCAGGCTTCTTCTCCATAGTAGGAGGTTGTCATGCAACAAGGATACACATCCAAGCCCTTTCATCAATACCTTTGATGTAATTACGCATCTTAGACTTCCAAAGAGAATAATTAGTGTCATCCAAGACATGAGGCCTGTTTTGATGATTTTGGCATTCCATAATGACTACACTTGCTGGATCAACACTCAGTAATATATCGAGAGTTGGCTCTGATACCAAGTGAAAGTTTTGTGTAGCTAGGAAGCTTCAAACAACTCAACAGAACACGGATGTGAGTACAGATGTGTCTCACAACTATTCACACATCCACAAATAAAGTAGCGAAATAAATAAATAACACAAAGGTTATATACGCTTACTGATCTTGAGATCAGCAAACTAGGCTTACGCCCAAAAAACTTTTCACTATAAAAACTTCTGTTGCTTACAAAAATAAGAATAAGTGAAAAACTAAAAGACGAAAACACTAAATGAGTTCTAATCACCTTCTACGACAAGAACAATATTCCTTTCCCAAGTAGATCCTATTCTAGTCAGAAGTAAAACAAAGAACTCGATTAAAACCTAGATGTGAGTTCGGATGTATGTCACAACCTTCACTCACAACCTAAAACAATAATGTTGAAAACCGTGAATGACAAAGTGTTTTTCTCTCTTCAAGCCGTGTCTTCTCTTGTGCTGATGTCCTTGTATTTATATGCACAATGAAGAAGATTTTCACGTAATCAACAGCATTCGTTTGTGAGATCTCAAAACCTATAAGGAAACATAAACCACACTCACAAAGAAATAGAATATTAGTAGGTTAGTCTTAATATAAAACTATGTACATAAATAAAAGATATTTACTCTATTTACAAAGTCCTTATCAAAGTAGGGCACAATAAATCTTTCATGAAAATCCCAAAATCTACTTACCATCTTTTATGTAATTTCGAAAATAGGAAAACAATATTTGTTCCCTAAAAACACACGTTTTCACCTTCCCTTTTAGTACTAGAATATTTTGAATATTTTGGTTTTGGTTTTTGGCTTTGAAAATCTAAATTTTGCCTATCTTGTATCAAGAAAAAATAACACTAATTTGAATCCCCCTAAATGTAGGTATTATTATGAATATTTCATATTCAAAATGATCTTGCCCCCGCGGATCATTATATATTAGTAACAACAGACAAAAAACTTAATTTGTATAATTCATCTAGGAGAAGTTGGACTTGTGCTTCTTAGAATAGGAAGGGAAGTAGAGAAAGACCCAAGTATGGATTTAAACTGGACTAGTAGTAGACTATATTGAATGTTCAATAAGTAAAGTTATATCATCAAAAGTATGATGTTCAATTTATTAATTAGAAATAATACATACTCCGTATATGATAACCATAAAAAGGTTCCTCTCTCAAAGCACCAAAATACAAAGGTTACAACTTACAACCATCACACTTATAAAGTCCTAGACAACTTCAGAAACATCTCATTTTATTGAATCATGAGGTTTTACTCTTATCTTCTGCTTTCTTCTTATGTTCGGCTGCAACATTCTCGAAAAGGCTACCATCAAACAGTCCTCTGACAGCTTCTTTTGACACAAAACCTTCCTCGTCCCTAGCAATAATATATACGAACCCCCATTCAAATTTGCTCAATAACCTGCAATTTCCAAAAAGTTTACCAAATACTGGATAAGGAAACAGAAAATATTGAAATAAACAACTTTTTTTGAGGCTTTAGCACAAACCCTCCAAAAATATCAACTGCAACTCGATTTCCTTCTGTCATACGCCACATCTCTCTTAGCGTAAGCTTGTTGGGTTCTGTTTTTGCATACTTGCTAAACATATTCTCAATGTTGAATGGGAGAACCCTGAAATTTTGTTTATTAATTAACGCCAAGCATATTATTAAGCACCATGATTAATTAAATCAAGACTTAATATGTACAACTCCCTCCGTCTCAACAGCATATACGATTGTATAATCACTTTAGAAAAGTAACATTTCTCTTTAATAAAGAAACGTGTTTTCCACAAATTGACTCAATATAACCTTCATCTTCCAGCCTAGTTTGATTTCAAATATTGCTGCCGAATTCGAATTCAAATATTTTGTGGGGAAATTTTTTATTTTTTAAAAAAAAATTCTATCATTTTATTAACGTGCGTGTTTTGTTAAACATTACTCTTATGTTGGAAGAGGCCGTTACATAATTACCTTCCTTCTGTGTCATATGCTCCGGAGTCACTGCCATGCTTGCCTTTGTGTATGTTCTTTACGTAAATGGAAAGGCGGGGAGAAGGAATCCATCCCTATAAATTATATATGTATAGATAGTAGTGACCACTATGGCAGGAAGGAAAACAATTGATGATATAAATTTAAACATAAAACTATGAGCTAGTATAACTTGGCAAACTATTACAGATGCAAATATAGTTGAGGGGTCAGACTGTACAAAGTCAGAAAGTGAAGGACATGAATGAGAGATAGATGGTACTGATTCATATTCATTGAGTTCTTTAATACAGAAAGCCCTCTTTAGTCTTCTATATTGAACACAAACATGTAACAAAGTGTTAACTTCATTTGAAGCTTACGTCAAATCTGTGGTTTAATACCGTAAGTTGATAGTAGATATGTTTGAATTAATTTAAGTATATTCTTGATCCCTTAATATATGGTTACAAAAACTATTGTATCATATGTGTGAAACTGTGAATAAAACTTACTGGCTGAGTAACGTAGCTAAATGCAGCATTGATAATGATTGACCCCATGAAAGCGATCAATGGAAACACCCCGAGATCTCGAAGTCCTGAATGAGCTTGGTAACTAATTAATTGAGTAGTAACTAAAGAGATTTAGGAATTAATGGATGGATAATGATATGTATAGTGAAAACGTGTAGGGAAACACCATAGCGAAAACGTGTAGTCCGTTGGATTGTAACAAATCTTTGTGTACCCCACTAATAGAAACTCATCGAACGGTTTACACGTTTTCACTATGAGTATTTCCTATGCATTTTCACTTTGTGTATCATTGTCCTTAATGAATTACCAGATAAATTATCGAATTTAATTACCCCTATAAGTCTCCCAAGGATAAATGATGCCATTCTTGTCTTGATCAAAGAAGGAAACGTGTCGCTGAAGCACAGTCATGCCTTGGCTGTCTCGTCCTGGCGTTCCATTTGGTTGATCTGTATCTGGGGAAACCAAAGCTCTTGCCAAATCTATTTTGGAAATAAAAGAAAAATCAAAAATTAGTTATTTGAGTTCACTTAGATATATTGATTGACAAATAATAACTAAAAAAAAAGATATTATGGCAAATGGAAAATGCAATATGTTTATGCAAGGTGTTACTAATTCATATCCATATCTTAACCATGAAGGTAGTGTTGGACCAGCACGCTCAAAGTTGATTATCCTAGTGAAATTTTGAAATACTTAATATTGAAAATAATACAATTTGAATTAATTCGGAGAAAGAAAATGAATCTATTTATGTGACCAAAGAGATCTTAAAACTTACATGGCTTTGGAAGGAAATCGTCCAAGTCTGCCCGAACCATTCTCTCTGCAGTTATTGGTGCCAAAGGTGCCTCTGTAGCCATTGCATCCTCCACATTGATTCCTGCCATTCCTCCCTTCTTTTTTTTCAAATACCTCTCAGGAAGACAGATGAGTTGGTAAGATTATTAAGAAATATCAATGGGATTTTAAAGGGGAAGATTATACTCTCTCCGTACCTGAAAGATTGTTCCATTTGCCATTTTGACTTGTCCCAAAAAGTATGTCTCATTTCTAAACTTAGGCATGAATGTTAGTGCAAATCTACTAAGGTACAAGAAGGTGAAGCTATTCCTTAATAATTGCAAAATGTACAACAGGACAATCTTTTTGGGACGGAGGGAGTATTATTTAAGTCGGCCACAGTTTCCAGTTTAATTCTTCAAATGTTAACGTGACATTCATGTCATTACTTAATGAAGTAGCTGAAACACTTGTTAGTTTTTAAAATCACATTCTTGATTGTGCTAATGCAGAGTACATTTCTCAGATTTTAAATCCTAAAAAGTTATGATGGCTGGAAAACGAATAATTACTGGTACTCCCTAGTCCCTACTAATATTTCTTTATAATTCACAAAAAAAAAAAAAAGTGCTTATATAGTACAATGGTTATAATGAAAATACAAAAGGCTAGTTTTCTAAGATAAAGATAATTATAATCAACTAAAAGATATGCTCCCTCCGTCCCAACATAAGGTGCCCATTTTTGACATTGCACGCAAATTAATAAAATGGGTGGGAAGAAAAAATGTTGTGAGTGTAATTTGAAAATAGGAGAGAGAATGAGTGGAGGGAATAGTAAATTATAATGGTGTTGTGAGTATTAAAATAATGTAGGAGAGAGAATGAGTGGAGGAAATAGTAAAGATTCTTTGACAAAAAAGGAAAGTGGAAGGTTTTAATGGGACACTCAAAATGGCAAAATGGGAAGCTTCTACTGGGACGGAGGGAGTACACAATATGTTGGAATATTAGGTCAATATTAAGGGTGAATGGTAAAAGTCACTTTTCAGGAACTGCTCGGTCGAGTAAGGCATATGCCTCGGCCGAGCATTCTTGTCCAGAACCTAGCCAATCTGCGAGCCTTTGCTCGGGCGAGTCACCAGCAGTGCTCGACCGAGCAACCAGCCAATGCTCGGGCGAGGCACCAGTAGTGCTCGGCCGAGCAATCAGTTTGCAGTTGCTGGCTTGGGGTTTCGTGACTCGTCTGAACGGTCACAAGAGTAGCTAGACTTATTTCATGCTATATAAAGGCCTCTTATTCCACTCATTCAAAACAGATCACAATCATCACAAACACAATCGAAATTCTCTCTCAGTCCAAAACATCTGAAATCCTTGTTTTTGTTTTCTAAAGATTTCAAGTGTCATTCGTCTTCCGGTGTCAGAAGATCAAAGAGCAAGTCAGATCATTTGGTTCGACCGTCAAGGTTAGTTAAGTGCAATCTAACTCTTGGAAAAGCGTTGTATCTTGGGAGACATTCGCCGTTATTCCGTTTGCACAGTTACGGAGGCGAAATATTGTCTTAAGGAGATTTGCTTCGGCATACCTCGCTTTCTACTCTTTCATCTAAAATTCTGTTTTGTTTTGAAGATATCTAAGACAAATAAAATAGTTTAAACAACACAATCTTTACAAGGAGTGGTGATCAAGTAACTTAGTCCGACCTTGGAGAGTCTTGAGCCGTGTGGAGTCTTGAGCCGGATGGACTCATGTCTTCATGTGAACCGGATGTAGTCGCTCGCGTAGTCACATTTGTAGCTACATCTCCGATAGGCCCCCTTAAGATGGACGATATATGAAGAAGCCCAATCTTGAAAACCACTAATGAGAACTGAACACAAGAGAGTGGCTTGGTGAGAACATTTTCAAGGTTATCACAATATATGACTGGAGCACGAGAGAGTGTGAAAGTGATCGTTGTTTACGAGAGGACCAAGCAATAAGGTTTTTGTCGAGATAGAATAAGAAACTAGTGGTGTAAATATAATCATCTTTGTCTCCGGTCCAGTCCACGTCACAGAAGGAGTGTAGAGAATGAGAATTGTTTTTGAAAAGTAGAATACCTAAGAAAGAGGTACCATGAAGATAGCGGAGAACCCTCTTAAGGGCAGTCCAGTGAGTAGTGGTGGGGTGCTATATATATTGATCAAATTTGTTAACAAATAATCCAATGCCAGGCCGAGTTATAGAAAGGTATTGAAGACTCCCAACAATGGCTCGAAATTCTCAAGGTTGGTGGATGGGTTCGATTATGCAGTGGGTGATGAGAAGCTTGAAATCTATTGGGGTGGGGGCAGTCTTGGTGTTAGTCATATCATAGCAGGTGAGAAGATCATGGGTGTATTTAGCTTGAGATAGGAGGATACCATGGTCATTGGGTGTGACTTCAATGGCCAAGAAGTAAGACAAGGGATCGAGATCCTTGAGGGGGAAACGAGAGGCTATACTAGCAATAAATGAGGAGAGAATTTGTATAGATGGACCGGTGACTATAATGTCATTGACAGTAGAGAGAATGGTTAGAGTTTGTAAGGATGAAGAGGGACGGACCAGCTAGGGAAGAATGAAATCCATAAGAGATGAGGTAGGTTTTGAGCTCAGTAAACCAAACTCGAGTAGCTTGTTTAAGGCCATATATAGCTTTAGAGAGACAACATACAAAGGTGGGTTGGTGGGTCAACAAAGCCAGAGGTTTGGGTCATGAAGATAGTTTCGTGAAGTGTGCCTTGAAGAAAGGCATTATTATCATAATTTGTAGTCTTACAAATAAAATCCATGATCTCCTTCAGATTCATCCCCTCTATCTATGAAAACACACCACCCACTTTTACAGCCTCTAGACATAATTTAGGCTATCCATGTAATGCCCCTAATGGCACCCGAAAGACCTACTAATTCTTTTTTACTCTCTTGTGGATTTCACTGATTCTCCTCTGACTAATTTCTCAAGCACCACAATATTCTAATTCATCACTAGATTTATACATGAACAACAAATCTAAACCCACAAGGTTTCTAATTCTTTCTCCAATAAATAAACTGCTTTATGTCCAATAAAAAGAATTTTGTTGCCAAAATAGAACACGCCAAAATAGAAAAACAAATCAAGACAGAATTCAATCAGCCCAACTCATGCTATCCTTGTCGTACGGAAACTATTATCATCTGCCGGGATCAGACCAGCCCACTCAATGGGTTGCATATAGTTTCAACCATGGCCATGATTTCATCTGTTTCTTTCGTTTTCACTTCTTTTTCTTGCAACATCAATCCTCGTCCAACTAGATTTTTATCCATACCAACATATAGTTTATTCAAGTATCATGATAAGTGGCCAAAATTCTCAAACGACTTATGCTCATTCACATTCAGGAATGTAGCCAAGTTTTAAAGTGAGGGGGGTCAAACGAAGTAAATTAAAATCAATACAAGCTAAAAAAAAAAAAAAAAAAAAAAAAAGAGGCACAAGCATATCAGTGCAAGAAAAACAAAGCTTGTTTAATATTTCAAATCCGTTGTAAATACTTTGTTTTTATTAAATATATATATATATATATATATATATATATATATATATATATATATATATATATATATATATATATATATATATATTTATGGTAGAACCTTTAAAATACATAGTTCTAAGAACCCAAAATGTGTTATTTAATTTTAATGAACTTTATTAATTATTAATAATGAAGTGGTTTTAAGGATTTTTTTTTTAAAATATAGCTTTTTAAAAATTTATATATCAAAATAACATTTTTAAAAACTTAAGTACCATAGTAGCACTTTTGGCTTGAAATCCGGAACTGGTAATTCCGGATTATGAATTCAGGAATGAACAATTCCGGAATTGGTGGTTTTTTTTTTTTGTTTTCCAAAATTGAATTTCCAAAAATAATATGTCCGTAAATAGGGAGCGATCGCGTCCTTATATAGAGCGATCGCTCCATGTGTACTCCGGCGTCACCAATTCCGGATTCTATTTTTTTTTTTTTCCAAAGCTGATAAATTAGGAAAATAATATTTTCTGGAAAATAGGGAGCGATCGCACGTTTATGGGGGGCGATCGCTCATAGTGTAATCCGGAATTGATAACTCCGGATTCTATTTTTTTTTTTTTAATACAAAATATAACTGAATTGAATTAAGTAATGTTTTTTTTCGAAAAATTCAAATCCGGAAATGCTAATTCCGGATTTGCTTTACAAAACTCATCTTCCCCGGCAGATCTGTTAAATCTAGCATAATAAAAATCCAGTGAAGAAGAAGGAGAAAAGAAGGAAGAAGAAGAAGAAAGTAGGTGATTAAGAAGTTCAAGAAGAAGAGAAGAGAGGTGATTAAGAAGGTACATTTAATCCTCTTATTTTTTGTTCAAAATTTAAATTTAGTATTTATTTAAAAAATTTTATGAATGTAGTGATATTGTTAAATTAGATTTTTTATAATTTTTTTTTCAATTTTTAGGAATAAATATGGCTGGAGTTCCACTTATTTTCATGTGTTATTGGGGAGGAAATGATGAACACCCGTTTGAAGGTGAACATTTTGAAAGGGGACCAAAATGTGCACTTAGGGCTAAAACTCGGTGGAGTTACAAGAAGTTGATTAAAAAGTTAGCTAAGAAAATTGGGGTAGATCGAGCTATTGTTCAGTTGCAAGTTACATGTAGATATCCTCATCTTGTCGCTCCCGGGATTGCAAACTACATTCCATTTGTAATCGACAATGATATGGGTATGGAAGTCATGTTTGATGTTTCTGCTCAGTTTGGTGGGTTGAGTAGCTTACAATTGTATGTTAAGATAAATTTAGTTGATAATGTGAATGTTGAGGAGTTTGAAACCTATGAGGAGCCATTACAAAATGAGTATGTTAATGACATGGATACCTTCCAGATGGGTTCTTTAAGCTGCTATAGTCAGAGGGATGCTGGAAAAAGTACACAAACATATGTGGAAGAGGAAGAGGAAGAGGAAGAGGGAGAGGGAGAGGAAGAGGAAGAGGAAGAGGAAGAGGGGGAGGAAGAGAGAGAGGAAGAGGGAGGGGGTGAGGGTGAGGAATTGTATAATGATGATGATAATGATTCAGATTATGAAGAAAATATTGGGTTGCTTCTAAATGAAGATCTTGACGATGGATATGATGATTGCAGTAGTCCTACTGATGTTAGCGAGAATGAGGGAGAAGATTTGGCGTTACATTTGGTTGCTTACGAAGAACCACAACATCATGTGCATGAGAGAGTCGGGTATCAATTTTATCGTGATATTGGAGAAGGATCGGAGATATATGATGATAACCAATATGACTTTGCTGAATGGAATGTAGAACATCATGACATTGCCAAAGGTATTCGGTTTTCAAAGAAGTCAGAGGTGCAACATAAAATGAAGTTGTTTCATATTAAGAAAAATCTGCGCTTCAAGGTAAAACGAAGCACAACCCGAAAGTGGACTATTGAGTGTTTGGTGAAAGATTTTCCGTGCAATTTTTATGTGAATGTGAGTTTGAAGAATGTCGGGTATTGGGAAATTACCAAATACAAGGGTCCTCATTCTTGCTTGGCAACTGAAATTAGCCAAAATCATCGAAACATGGATGCTAAGTTCATAGGGCAGGAAGTTTTGGAACCGGTTAAGGCCGATCCCGAGTTGAAGATTGTACTAGTGAAGGCGGAAATAAAAAAGCCTATGGGAAGGAAGTTTCATATAGAAAGGCATGGTGTGGCAAACAAAAAGCTATTGCAGAGGCATATGGAGACCGGGAAGAATCTTACATAAGACTCGCCACGTTTGTTAGCCGCCATCCAAAAGTGGAACCCCGGAACCATTGTGGAGCATTCGATCCTCCTCCTCCCGTGCTTTAGGTATGTTTGATCGTGTGTTCTGGGCATTTGGCACTTGTGTGGAAGCATTCACTCATTGTCGTCCCGTTATTTCGTTGATGGCACATTCCCGCATGGAAGATATAGAGGGGTTATTCTTATTGCCATGGGTGTCGACGCAAATGATAGTCTACTTCCTCTCGCATTCGCTATTGTTGAAAAAGAGGACTATCGAAACTGGTGTTGGTTTCTGCATCTTCTATGCAAACATATTGTTAAGGGTCGTGAAGTTTGCTTGATATCTGATCGGCATAATGGCATCCTTTGCACGGTTGGAGACATTGCCAGCTGGCCACGAAATGTTATCCACAGATGGTGCATGTTGCACTTGCGAGCTAATTTTCTTAAAGCTCACAAGGGCGTTGGATTGAAAGATCTTTTTTGGCGTGCTGTTAGCACCACCCAAGATAGAAAGCTTAAATGCTATCTGAGGCAAATTCGTATCATCAACCCTGAGGCATATAAATGGTTTGAGAACTTGGATGCTAGAAAGTGGACAATGGCTCACGATGGTGGATATAGGTACGGCATTAAAACTACTAATTTGTATGAAGTTTTTAATGGCGTTATGAAAGGAGCTCGGGGAATGCCAATTTCAGCAGTTGTTGAGACCTCATTCTATAGGTGTGTGGCATACTTTCAAGATAGACTCACTAAAGCAATTAGTGCTTTAGGGGGAGATCCTAATGGCATCCCACCACCAAATGCCACGCTACAATTCAGTGAGAGAATCGATCGAAGATACCGATACAACTTGGATAAGGCTGGGTTTCATCACGTCACAAGGTTTAACACTACGTCTGTGGGTGTTTATAGTGTGACGAACAGGGTACGTGGTGACAAAGGTGGACACATTCAAGTTGTGAGATTGCGTGATCGAACATGCACTTGTGGCAAATGGATGCAATATCATTACCCTTGTTCGCATGTGCTTGCGTGTTTCAAATCGCAAAGTGTCGATGGTATGAGTTATATTCATCCTTTTTACAGCCTTGCCTCGTACTACAAGACGTGGAGTTGCTCTTTTCATCCAATCCATGACGAGGCCTATTGGAATGTAGATCATATTGTCCCACGTTTTTACCCTAACCCGAGCATCGACGTGACAAGAAGCAAGGGAGACCTGTGTCAAGGCGACCGAGAAACTCTATGGATTGGCAAGTTGCAAAAAAAGAATCGTTGTGGGATTTGCAAGTTAGAAGGTCACACGCGAAGGAGATGTCCAACTCTTAGACAAGAAGAGTTAATTGTTATTTTTATTATTACTTCTTAAATTACGTACTTTGAACTTTTAAGTATTGTTGTTTTATTTGAACTTATAATATTGTTTTATTTGAACTTGTAATATATTGAACTTGTAATATATTTAACTCTTGGTGAAGTATGACATCAAATATATTTGTAGTTGCGAAACTTAAAACGACCAAATCGGTCAACCGCTCCATTTTATAGCAAATAAAATATGAATAAAAACTGAAATAACATTAAAATAAATAGTTAAAATTAGTGATCACATCCCGATCACATAGGATAGAAATACAAGTTCAACAGTTCAACAACACATACATTAATCAAACATTAAAATAAAGAGTTCAAATTAGTGATCACATCCCGATCACATAGGATAGAAATACAAGTTCAACAGTTCAACAACTTTTACATGAAAAACCCCTTCATGGAAAATCAGATGGGATGAAATCCTTATGGAATACCTGCAACACAAATAAACTAATGTCATTTGTTGAACAATCACTCACTCACAGTCTGTACCTAACAATTTTATCTTGAACACATTGGGGAGTGTGATGTTGAGTATATGTGTTTTACGTGAGGGGGAGAAAACAACAACCTAAAAATTACAAAAAAACATGATTAGATGGCAATATTAATAATAGGTTCAAGTTGTTGCATTTTTAATACATCATACCTGATGAAGTATCGTAACGTAACCAACAACTATGTCATCTCCGAACTCACTCTCAGTAAACACCTTATGATGAATTGCACCACCTATTGTTCCCGTTGGATCCTATCAATTTTATCTTAATTAGTAAGATAAGACACATACTAATCATGCTAGAAAACATACAAAACTCATATGCTAACCTTCAAAGTCACCGTAGCGTCACCAAATTCATTTCGTGTGATGGTCTTGACAACACCAACGGCAACATTAATCCTATCAAATCCATTAGGAAATCCGCCCGTGACAGTATTGAAAGGGGTAGCAGGAATCATACCATCGCCATTGAGCAGTTCAAGTGCGGAGAGCCAAGGACTGCGTTCGAAATCTTTATCCTCCTTGGGATCTTCAATCGCTCTCCTCACATACTCTTGGGTCGGAATTAGAGGTTCCTGAGAGGATCCCCCTCCGACGATCGAGGTTTCTCGGCGCATAGCCAACCGCACGTCACCACTGGACCAGAATCGACGCTCCGAAGAGGGTTGAGACAAATTTATTTGAGAGAGGTGAGAGGGTTGAGGGTTAGATGTTTGGCCTTCAAAATGAGGACGGGGATTAGAATGGCGTTTGAGTCTCGCGATCCATATTTGAGTTTTGTATGAAGCAGTTGTAATGAAACCACTCCTTCCTTTTAAAGGGGAATTCAGATTTGATAAATCCGGCATTAGCAGTGCCGGATTTGAAAGTTAAGATAAATCCGGCATTGGCAGTGCCGAATTTGTCAGCGAAGATAAAATCGGCATTGGCAGTGCCGGATTTGAACGTATATTTAGTAATCCGCTTGTACTAAAAAGCCAATTTATTTTGGAAATTATTTTATTAACTCTTAATAAATAATCTTAAGAGTTTCTCGTTGTATCGTTTAATTAAAGCATTACAAAATTTAAGAAAAGTTATTACAATATTTTTTAATAAAATAATAAAATGTATGAAAATTTATTACTCCCTCCGTCCCAAAATTGTCATATATTAGTGATTAAAGTTCAACAAAAAAGTCAAATGGGACAAACATTTTGAGACGGAGGGGAGGGATTACAATACGTTAAAAAGGTAAATCAAGTCAGATGGGGCGATCGCCCTCTTCCATTAGCGCGTTCGCGCGAAGTTACTGGAATTTAGGAGCGATCGCTCCATTAAGAGGGGCGACCGCTCCCATGTCAAAACTGAGCCAATCTTGTTATACTCCCTCCGTCCCAAAATGTTTGTCCCATTTTTGACTTTTTTGTTGAACCCGTTATTGTATAAAATGAAAAATATTATAATTACAGTTATTGCACATATACAGTGTATTATCAAAATGTCTAATACATTTTGATCAAAAGCTGGACATTTATTTTAGGATATATAATTTCAACACTTGGTATAGTTTCTGTGATTGCAGCGATCCAAAAATAAATTTTTAACATAACACAATGTTTGCTTAAAATAAATAATGTTTTGCTGAAAACAAACATCAGCCATACCACCAGGCACACTACAAGAAGGGAAGAAATAAAATAGATTTAGCGAGTCAAACCAAAGATGAAAGTAACTACGAGTTTGTTACAAACCAAAAATAAAGATGTCTTTGGGACACACCCCAACATAAAATCAAGTTTGCATGCCAACAAAGGCATGACGAATTAAAATACAAACCAAATATGAAATATTGTTTATGAGGATCCCCTCATCAAATTAAACCACACACCAAAGCCTGAAATTAACAAAGAGTTTTAAAATTCAACAAAAAGCATTAATCTTCAATACTGTCCACCATAGCCCGACCCATCTCCCGGTGGTGGTGGCATCCGTCCTAGGATATTCTGGAGCAACCGAGTCTGCTCCTCCTGCCGATGATCATATTGTGACATCCAAACATTTTGTTGTGCCCTCCACGCCTGAGCCGTCTCAATCTCTGCATCCACGCGGACGGATAAATGAGTAAAATCTCCCCTCAAATCGCTAATCTGACTCTCCACGGAGCCAATCTGCTCTGACAGATAATAAGCAGCCTCGATCGGGTCTGCTCGCCACTCATCCTCCTCCTCCTCCTCCTCCTCCTCATCATCATCATCATCATCATCTCCAGCATGAGGTCTCCTAGATGACCCCTCACCCCTCTTTTCATTCTGACATTTAGTGGTGAGGGTGAAATAGTTAATCTTTGGACCTCCTCTAATGTCCTTGTTAACTAACCTGAGGTTAAATCCAGATTTTGCTATCAGGGATGTGATCAACAATGGAAAATTATAGTTGGTATTGGCCATACCCTTAGCCGTCTTCCATATCTCATTACTGATTATTTTTCCAAAATCAATTGTTTTTCGTTGAACTATCATGTGCATCAGAAATGCACGTCTCCAATTCACCTCATTAAAATGAGAGGAGGGGAGGATCCTCTCACAAATAAATCTATGAATATACTTCATCCAATTGTCCATGTCTCGAGCCTTGACAATCACACCCTTCTTCACATTCCTAGGGTCAATTACCCCGAAAGTCGGAGCTATCAAATGCAAATTTTCCCTATAATTTTTTCCTATACTCTCCATCTCTTTGGTATACTCACAACCATCCTCCTCAATGTTGGTGGCTAACCCGTAATGTTGATTAATCTCATTCCTATCATATTTTACCTCCAGTCCCCGCACAAATGAATCTCCCGTATTCCCCCGTTCAAAAACATTAGCATAAAATTCTTTTACTAAAAGTGAAGCTCCATAGTTTGGGGGCTTACTCCCCAACTTTCCCCAATTGTATTCGGTAACATATTCATCTAAATACAAGCCATTAAAATCAAATTCCCTCTCCGGGTTGAATGGCTTGGTTTCATATAACTCAAAAAAAAATTGAGCTTCATTCCCAACAAATTTAGAAGCATCATATGGGGGACCGGGAGGGTTTGTAGTGTTGGTGGTAGTGGTTCGTGCTCATTTAGGAGGCATTGTAAATCAAAACCCGAAGATATAGATTGAAAGCTTACTTTGGAATTGGCCGGAATGTCGCCGGAAAGTCGCCGGAAAGTTGCCGGAATCTTTTTCTTCAAAAACAAATGCTTGACAATCTTCAAAATGCACCTCAAACCTTGAATCTGTGCTTCAAAATGGATGATTGATTGATTTTGGGTTGAAGAAAATTGAATTTGGAGGTTGACAATCAAAAATTAAGTACATAAATCACAATAGTTTTAACAACAAATTATATAAAAATGCACAAATAAAAATTCTTAGAAAAATATATATAGCTAAAATTAACAACTCAAAATAAATTAAAAAAAGAAATATAACTAACTATTCTTAGGTACCAAAGTAACACTTTCTCTCACAACTCTTTAAACTTCTTCTCTTCTCCTTCTCCTTCTCCTTCTCCTTAATTCTTTCTTTCTCTATCTCTCACTGCACTTGCTCCTTCTTCTTCCCTTCTTCTTCCCTGTTTTCAATTGTGTTTCAATTGGAAAGTAATTGAAAATTTGAATCCGGAGATGGTATAACCGGATTCAAATTAAAGCAAATCCAAAATTTGCATTTCCGGATTTGAAGATACGCCACTAAGGAGCGATCGCTCCATATGGGGGGCGATCGCCCTCTCCTTTTTCCAGAATATTAATTTGTTTTTATATTTTGTATTAAAAAAAATAAAAAATAGAATCCGGAGTTATCAATTCCGGATTACACTATGAGCGATCGCCCCCCATAAACGTGCGATCGCTCCCTATTTTCCAGAAAATATTATTTTCCTAATTTATCAGCTTTGGAAAATAAAAAAAAAATAGAATCCGGAATTGGTGACGCCGGAGTACACATGGAGCGATCGCTCTATATAAGGACGCGATCGCTCCCTATTTACGGACATATTATTTTTGGAAATTCAATTTTGGAAAACAAAAAAAAACAATTCCGAAATTGGTAATTCCGGAATTCATAATCCGGAATTACCAGTTCCGAATTTCAAGCCAAAAGTGTTACTATGGTACTTAAGTTTTTAAAAATGTTATTTTGATATATAAATTTTTAAAAAGCTATATTTTTAAAAAAAAATCTGGTTTTAAGTGTCATTTCACGTGACTAACTAGACATGATCATTCAGTTCTGCTTTCCAATTGTCCCTTCCAAATCAGTTTCATTTACAAAAAAGGAGGAATCGAATTCTAACCGGCTATCCACGGTTCTCGATTTCAACAGGCATGTAGGATGGTAGCTCGTGATTCTTCTGTCGCCGAGGCGGGCGCTTCACTGGGGTCTTGGCGGGGGCCTGGAAGGTTGAATGTATGGCCGTGGCATGAAGCCTTGAGGCGGCCGCATGGTTCAGATCGAGGCGGGCGCATCGCGTCCAGTAGCTTGGCTGTGGCGTGGCTGCTTCCGAGGCGGGCGCCTGGGATGGGCGAGGCGGCCGCCTGGCGGCGACGGGAGGAGGTTTGAACAGACGGGCTTTTTGTTATTCTGGTCTTAGTTTTGGGCTAGGGTTTGTCATATAAATACTATGTTGTAACCCTATGTAAAGACTTAAGAAAGATATTGCACATAATACAAAGGCAAGGTTCAAAATCCCAATAATTTTCATCTCTTTTCTCTTTCGATTTCTCAATTTCTATTGTGTTCTTGGTTATTGTTTAATTGCTTCCGCTGCGATTGCGCAACAACTGGTATCAGAGCCTGGTTGCGATGGCTGGGGTTAATTCTATCACCGTGAAGTCCGATGTTCAGAAATTTGATGGGCATGGAAACTTTGCATTGTGGCAAAGGAGGGTGAAAGATTTTCTGGTTCAAGCAGGCTTGGGAAAAGTTCTTCGGCATTCGACTAAACCCGATGATGTCGAAGAAGGACCATGGAAGGAGTTGCAAGAACGGGTTGTATCTTCAATACGGCAGTGCCTTGCGAACGAGGTGGTGTATCACGTGATCGATGAAGAATCACCGACGAAGGTTTGGGAGATTTTGGAGGCCAGGTATATGTCAAAATCTTTTTCGAACAAGTTGTATCTCAAGCAAAGTTTGTATGGGCTTAAGATGGCAGAGGGTTCGGATCTTGAATCTCATATCCACACGTTTAATCAAATTCTCAACGATTTGGTTAGGGTGGAGGTAACGTTTGAGGAGGAGGACAAGGCGTTGATGCTGTTGAATTCGTTGCCATCTTCTTCAACATACGAAAACCTTATTACTACGTTGACTTGGGGGAAGGATACTGTGGAATTGCAACCGGTCATAGAAGCTCTTCTAGCTTTTCATAAACGGAAGAAGTCCGTTGATGAACCTGCGGGTGAGGGGTTATTTGTGAAGGAGAATCAGGAACGTGGGAGAGCCCAGTTCCGGGATAATTCACAGAGGCAGAATTCCCGTTCGCAGTCAAGGAAGAAGTATAAGGGGAATTGTTTCAAGTGTGGGCAGAAGGGGCACAAGAGGCAGAATTGTCCGGAGAAGGGGAACGGTAAAGGCAAAGAAGGATCTTCAAAGTCAGTCAATGTGGTTGAAGATTGCTCGGAGGATGTGGATGGAGATATGCTCATGACTTCATCAGCTGTAGAGCACCCGACAGATGGCTGGATTCTAGATTCAGCATGTTCGTTTCATGTGACGGCGAATCATGATTGGTTCGATACCTACAGGTCATTTAATTCTGGTATAGTTACTATGGATAATGGTGCTACTTGTAAAATTGCTGGCATAGGAACTATAAGAATTAAGATGTATGATGGTGTGGTTAAAACGTTATGTGATGTTAGACATGTGCCAGATGTTTCTAAAAATCTGATTTCATTGGGTACCTTGGATGCTAACGATATGAACTATAAAGCATAAGGTGGAGTATTGAAAGTAGTTAAGGGTGCTATGGTTGTGATGAAGGGTGAAAAGGGATCTAAGAACATTTACAGGTTGCTAGGGAGCACGGTTGTAGGTGGAGTCACATCCGTTGAGTCTGAGGTTGATACTGATGCCCTTCTATGGCATATGAGGCTTGGTCACATGGGTAAAAGGGGAATGCGGGAACTTCATAAACGAAAGTTGTTGAAGGGTGTGAAAACTTGTAAACTGGAGTTTTGCAAGTATTGTGTTCTTGAAAAGCAGAACAAGGTGCAATTCAAGACGGGTAAGCATACAACAAAGGGCATTCTCGATTATGTTCATTCAGATGTGTGGAGGCCGGTTAGAACAGAATCTAGAGGAGGACATTATTACTTCGTGACGTTTATTGATGATTTTTCGAAGAAGGTTTGGGTTTACTTCATGAGGCACAAGTCAGAAACTTTTGAGAAGTTCAAGGTGTGGAAAGCTGAAGTGGAAAATCAAACGGGGCAAAAAATCAAGTGTTTGAGGAATGATAATGGGACAGAGTACACAGATGTCGAGTTCAAGAAGTTATGTAGAGAGCCTGGAATCAAGAGGCACTACACAGTACACAGGACACCACAGTAAAATGGTGTGGCTGAAAGGATGAATAGAACTATTGCGGAAAGGACTAGGTGTCTACGATTCAATGCGGGGTTGGCCAATAACTTTTGGGCTGATGCAGTGAGTATGGCATGTTTCTTGATTAACAGATCACCTAGAGTCTCTTTGGATAACAGGTTTACGGAGGAGGTATGGACGGGTAATGAGGTAGACTTCACCGATATCCGGGTGTTTGGGTGTCCATCCTATGTGCATATTCCTGGTGAAGAGCGGTCGAAGCTTGACCCAAACACTACCAGAAAAAGGTCGTTTAGCGACGGAAATTTCCGTCGCTAAAATTAAAATTCCGTCGCTAAAAATAATCAGCGACGGAAAAATTCCGTCGGTGGTCCGCCGCTACCGGCCGTCAGCGGTGCTCCGGCGGGTCAATTTCCGCCGCTATTTTTTTCTTTTACCGACGGAATTTAATTCCGCCGGTGAATTAATGGTTACAGCGACGGAAATATCCGCCGCTATATTAATTTAATTTAATTAAATATTCATTTCAGCGGCGGAAATTTCCGTCGCTGTAATAAAAATTAATTTAATTAAATTAATTTCAACGGAAATTTCCGTCGTCGTAATAAAATTTAAATTGAAATTAAATTATTTCGGCGGAAAATACCGTCGCCGAAATTATTTAATTTTAATTTAAATTTTATTACAAACACGGAATTTTCCGCCACACTGAAATCAAAAATTAAATAAAAATTAAATGATTATAGCGTCGGAAATTCCGTCCGAAATTAATTTAATTAAATTAATTTTATTACAAATGACGGAAATTTCCGCCGCTGAAATTAATTTATTTAATTAATTTTTCTTTCAGCATTAATTTCAGCGACGGAAAATTCCGTCGCTGATTCTGAAATAAATTAAAAAAAAAATATTTTAAAATATCAAAAAACCAAAATTTTTTGTACCTGATATAACATTCCGTCGCTATAAAAATTTTTTGACTTTAAAGTCAAAACAGTGTGTCTTTCTCGGGTATGAAACAGGTGTGAAAGGATACAAGCTTTGGAATCCCAAGTCAAGCAAGGTGGTGATTAGTAGGGATGTAGTCTTTGATGAAAAGGCTATGTTGAAGTGTACTCAAGATGATAAGGAGAAGGTGCCAGAAATTAAAGAGGGCGAGAAGCAGGTTATTGAGGTGGAGCTACGTGAGGATGATACTGATGCGGATCTCACTCTTCCGGAGTCAGAGGCAACTAAACAAGAAGTGGCTAGTACTTCAGTTGGGATACCTAAGAGAGTAATCAAGCCACCGGTCAGGTATGGGTTTGAAGACATGGATTCGTATGTTCTTGTTCTTAGTAGTGGAGACCCAAGTACTTTTAAGGAGGCAATAAACAGTCCGAAAAAGGACAAGTGGGTAACTGCTATGGCAGAGGAGATGGAGTCATTGTACAAGAACAATACATGGGATTTGGTGGAGCTTCCTAAAGGGAAGTGTGCTATTGGTTGCAAGTGGGTTTTCAAGCGCAAGGAAGCAGTATCAGAAAAAGAGGGGGAAAAGTTCAAGGCTCGTTTGGTAGCAAAGGGGTATTCGCAGCGAGAGGGGGTGGATTATAATGAGATTTTTTCGCCTGTTGTGAGACACACTTCCATTCGAATTGTGTTGGGTCTTGTAGCACATTATGATTTGGTGTTGGAGCAGATGGATGTGAAAACTGCGTTTCTACACGGTGAGTTGGATGAGCAGATTTCATGGAACAACCACATGGGTTCACGGAGCCCGGGCAGGAGCGTTTGGTTTGTAGATTGAAGAAGTCACTTTATGGGCTGAAGCAGTCTCCGAGGCAGTGGTATACGAGGTTTGACTCCTACATGGTTCGTATTGGCTACAAGCGTTGTGAGTATGATTGCTGCGTTTATGTGAAGAACCTTGATGATGGTTCTTTTATTTTTCTGTTACTGTATGTGGATGATATGCTTATCACGGGTAGAAGTAAGAACGAGGTCAATTAGTTGAAGGCCTTGTTGAGTAGAGAGTTTGGCATGAAGGATTTGGGGGAAGCCAAGAAGATTCTTGGGATGGAGATTCGCCGAGACAGGAAATCTAGGAGATTGTGGTTATCTCAAGCCGGCTATGTGGAGAAGGTGTTGGAGAGGTTCAATATGCGGGATGCAAAACCTGTGAAGACACCATTGGCGAGTCATTTTAATTTATCTGCCTCAGATTCCCCGAGTTCTACTGAAGATATTCAGAGTATGTCAAAGGTTCCCTATGCAAGTGCAGTGGGATGTCTCATGTATGCTATGGTTTGCACTAGGCCAGATTTGGCGCAAGCTATTAGTGTGGTTAGCAAGTATATGGCGACCCGGCAAACAAAGATTGGGAAGCAGTCAAGTGGATTCTCAAATATTTGAAGGGCACTATGGATTATGGCATCATGTTTGGAGGTAAGAGTGAGGAGCTTTCTGTTGTGGGATATGTTGACTCAGATTATGCGGGTGACTTGGATCGGAGGAGGTCGACTACGGGTTATGCGTTTACTCTTGGTGGTGGACCCATATGTTGGAGATCTATGATTCAGTCGATTATTGCATTATCCACAACGGAAGCTGAGTACATGGCAGCGGTTGAAGCTGCAAAGGAAGCCCTATGGCTTCGGAGTTTGGTCAACGAATTGGACATTCAGCGAGGTGGAGTGAAGTTGCTTTATGACAGTCAAAGCGCGATATTTCTAGCGAAGAATCACATTTATCATCAACGGACGAAACACATTGATGTTCGGTTTCACAAGATTCGGGAGTTGATTGATATGGGTGAGGTTGTGCTAGAGAAGGTTCACACTACGGAGAATGCTGCTGATATGTTGACGAAGCCGATTACTGCTGACAAATTCAAGCATTGCTTGGATTTGTTACACATCTCTAGCTGTTAGAGATAGGGCGGTTCGAGCTGGTTCCTTATATCTTCTGTTGGGTTGGGTGAATACTCGTCAAGGTGGAGATTGTAGGATGGTTGCTCGTGATTCTTCTGTCGCCGAGGCAGGCGCTTTACTGGGGTCTTAGCGGGCACCTAGAAGGCCGAATGTATGGCCGTGGCATGAAGCCTTGAGGCGGCCGCATGGTTCAGTTCGAGGCGGGCGCATCGCGTCCAGTAGCTTGGCGTGGCGTGGCGGATTCCGAGGCGGGCGCCTGGGATGGGCGAGGCGGCCGCCTGGCGGCGACGAGGAGGTTTTGAACAAACGGGCCTTTGTGTTTTCTGGTCTTAATTTTGGGCTAGAGTTTGTCATATAAATACTATGTTGTAACCTTATGTAAAGACTTAAGAAAGATATTGGACATAATACAAAGGCAAGGTTCAAAACCGCAATAATTTCCATCTCTTTTCTCTTTCGATTTCTCAATTGCTATTGTGTTCTTGGTTATTGTTTAATTGCTTCCGCTGCGATTGCACAATAACAGTTCCGGATTCAGCAGTTTCACAGTTCCTTTTCCTTTTTTTCTAACATGCAGACTAACAGGAAATAGTTAAATAATTATCAGAATAACAGAATTTGTTAGATTTTTAATAGAATCTTTTAAAAAGTATAACCTTTTATAGTTTTTTAACAAGTTCAGTTAGTTTTTTTTAACTGAATAATAACAAATCAAGCTTTTAAAAAAAAAAAAAAAAAAAAAAAAGGGCTAGTTCCTTATCCGATACGGTTCAAGGAAGGGAAGAACCACAATTGAACTGGAGAACCGTCGGTTTCGTTTCGATTCCATCCGGTTCCTGTTCAATTGCCCATCTTATCGATTCCCAATATTATGATTCTAGCATGTCTACATGTGGCAAAGGGAAGGCAATATCCCTATTATTTTAGACAAAAACTCATGTGAGAACATGAAAATCCGTCTCATCCATGAGACGGGTCGGATCCTGACCCATCACCCGCCCAACAAAGCCAACCCGCGCCTCCGCCCAAGCTTTTTGCATATGGGCGGTCGCCCAAGCTGGAATGGGCGGTCGCCCAAGTTGGAATCAGCCCACATTTTGCCTTGGCCCAATCCTTCAGCCAACATAAAGTAATAGTTTGTATACATTAAAGTAATAGTTTGTATACATTAAAGTAATAGTTGGTATACATTAAAGTAATACATATATACAGAAAAGTAATAATATTTTTTCCTATGTTTTCTTCGTTTGGCAAAAGTAATACTTAAAGTAATAGTTTGTATACATTAAAGTAATACATATATACAGAAAAGTAATAATGTTTTTTCCTATGTTTTCTTCGTTTGGCAAAAGTAATACTTATTATAGAAATATGTTACAATTTCATCTATCAAAGTGTTACATTTACTTGTATAAACTATTATATTCATATACATAAGTTATTACATTTCAAAAATAATACATATAGTTTGTATTACATTTGAAAAAAATGGGTAAAAACGAGCTTTTATTTTTTTAAAACAGGTATTACGTTTACTTATGACCAATGTTACTTTATATGTATACAGTCATTACATTAAGAGATGGTAACTATTACTTTTGCTCTGAAAAAAAATAATATAAAAAAAAAAAAAAATTGGCCTATAAAAGGCTGTCACGTGGTGGGTCATGCCCCATGAGTCATGGGTCGACCCGTCTCATGCATGAGACGGATCCCATGTTCTCACGGGAGACCGCCTCATTATTTTAATAATAAAGAGGGATTGTGAGTCACTTCACATGGTAAATGAAAGACGAGCCTGTATGCTTTTAATAGTTTTTTTTTTTTTTTTTTTTTTTACCCAGGTTTCCCAGTTTCGCCGGGTTATTCCTGGACCACTAGCTACCGGCCCCACAGTGTCCTAGCGGAGGTAAATCGTAGATATGCCCAAAACAGCCAGGGTGGCAGCACCCCTTATACTCCTGGCCCCAAGGGAGCCCTCCTACAACGCGGTAGTTGAACTCCCCACACTGAGGTTGCAAGCCCAGCAATGCTGATTCCTTAACTGAATGAATGTACCTGGGGAGTTCCTAAGGACCCTGAAACCCAGGATAGGAACAATAACCACAAGAATTCCCCTTGAGGAGAATCGAACCGGTGACCTCCCCTTTGGAAGGCCACCAAAGCAACGCCAGTACCACTGGGCCAAAGCCCATTATGTTGTATGCTTTTAATAGTTGGTATTACAAAAACGCGTTTTACCATAATACAAGTTTTGAATCATTATGACTAACATTACTGATTTAGTGACGGTGCATGGCAGTTCTTATGACTAACATTACTGATTTAATGTCAGTGCTATTATTATTGAGTTTCTGAAACATGAATCGACTATTTTTATAGCAAACACCGGCAGTCGTTATAACTAACACCGGCTATACAGGTTTAATGCTAGCGGTAGTGTTTTTAAGTGACATGTACATACATTGGCACTGTTTGTAACCGACATTGTCAATGTGCACGATGTTTCAGTTATTTACAAAAATGTTACCACGCATTTTAAGGCCAAGTCCAATAAGGGTGTTGAATAGGTAGTTGAGAGGGAGTTAATTGGTTGAATGTGTTTAATAAGGGTGTTGAAGGGGGGTAGTTGAGTTGGGTGGGATTAAATCCTTCAACCCGGTTGAAGAAATGGAGGGGGGTCCCGCCTTGGACACGCGTCGGCTGGTTATTGGACCGCCTCAGGCGCGTGGCATGCACCGCCCGACCAGGCGCGTCATTGCCTCTTTTTTTTTTTTTTTGAAAAATCCGGATATGCCATGTGTCAAGCTGTGATTGGTTGCTGGAGATTTTTGATTTTATCTTTCTACCCCGTTTTTTTAGCTCAATTATTTGACAGAAATAATTTTATTTTTTTTTACCAAAATTCTGGAAATTTTTTTCTCTATAAAATGACATAACTTTCATATATTTTGTACACCAAAAAAAAAATCTCTCTTTTCTCTCAACATTACCCATCTTATTTTCTAAATGGATCCCAACAATCCCAATAATCCTTATTTCAACACTCAGAAGTCAAGTAATTTTCCACCAAATTACTCCAATCCTAATGATTTTCAATCCCCAAATCAATTTTATTATCCACCAAATGTCCCAAATGTCATGCCTTCAGCTGTACCCACCTGGAATCCATATTACGGTATGCAATTTCTACGACCTCCACAACCACCACTACCCCCTCAAGAATCTGAATATCCCGAATATTCAACACAAATGGTTCTGGGTAGCAATACCGGTGCTGATGAAGCTACTCCAACTCCAGAAGATGTAGGAGGTTCAACCACTAGTCGGAGAAAAATTGTCAAATGGAGCACGAAGGACAATATAGTGCGACTCACTGGGTGGATTAAGTTTGGAACCGACAGTGTTGTCGGAAAAAATCAGAAAAGTGAAGCGTTTTGGGGTAAGATTGCTGATTATTGTAACGAACATTGTGAATTTAACCCTCCCCGTGACGTAGTTTCGTGCAAAAATCGTTTCAATTATATAAACGCCAAATTGGGCAAATGGGTAGGTGCATACGATAACGCAAAGCGTATGCAACAAAGTGGGTGGTCGGAAAATGATGTTTTGATAAAATCTCACGAATTATATAAAACTGCTAACAATAGCGGTTTTAATTTGATGGAGGAGTGGATAGCTACCCGAGACCAACCACGCTACGCAAGTCGTTGAGGAAATACCGGATCGTATAGCAAATGGATCTAAAAGAGCACGAGAAGGTGATGGAGGTGATTCAAGCTCGGTTGGATCCATTCCTCGTCCTATGGGAAGGGAGGCAGCTAAGAAAAAGGCGGGGAAGAAAAAAGTGATATTGTCACCGGTAAAGGAACAAAAGTGGTCAGAATTCAAACAATTCAAAGAGAAAGAATTGGAACGAATGGATGACTTAGTCTCAAGACAAGAGAAGGCAAACAATATTGCCATGGAAAAGACTCGGGCTAAAAATAGGAAAATGTGGATGCAGTTGAGTCAAATGGAGTCTCGCGATCATCATCAACAACAACTTTTCGAAATGTTGACTGAAGAGCTGTTTGGCAATTAATGTGTGTATTGTAGCTTTATGGAAATTAATGTGTGTAGGTTGCTTTATGTCAATTAATGTGTGTAGGTTGCTTTATGTCAATTTTCTGCACTGATGTACTACTTTCAAGATTCTCTTTATGTACTGGTACCTTTTTAATTAAATCTATGTAATTCAAATCCGTCAACTCTATTGAATTAAGCTTCAAATCCGTCAATCACGACCACTCATTTTACCTAACTCATTTTCGTCAACCACGACCACTCATTTTACCTAACTCATTTTCTAATAAATAGCACTCTCTTCTTTCATTCTTCCTACACCAAACACATTCTTCTTTCCTTCTTCCTACATCAAACACTCTCTCCTTTCCTTCCTTCTACATTAATGGATCCATCTGGATTTATTCCTTTCGATGTCGAAGCCTACAAAAGGCAACTTGAAATTGAGGAGAGTTTTATCATGAACGAGTTTTTTGATGATAAAACTCCGAAAAAAACTCGAAAAAATTTGAAAAGAGATCACGCTTTGCACAATAATAGCCTGATTGATGACTACTTTTCCGACAATTCTCTGTATAAAGATTATTTTCGACGTCAATATAGGATGCAGAAACATGTATTCCTCCGCATCGTCGAGGATCTTTCAAGCCATGACAAGTACTTCACACAACGATCCGATTGTTCTGGCAGAGAAGGCTTATCTCCATTAGCAAAATGTATCGCAGCCATGCGACTGTTAGCATATGGTATGTCCGCTGATTCTATTGATGAATACATTAAAATAGGGAAAACTACAGCGTTTGAGGCATTACGGAGATTCTGCAAGGGGGTCATTCAATTGTACGAGCAAGAGTACTTGAGAGCCCCAAACGAAGCCGACCCGCAAATAATACTTGAGGTCAGCCGAGAAGCGGGGGTTCCTGTGGATGATCGGGAGTATTGATTGCATGCACTGGGAGTGGAAAAATTGTCCTACCGGGTTGGGAAGGTCAATTTACTAGAGGTGATAAGTGGAACCACTACGGTTATTCTTGAAGTCGTTGCAAGTCATGATTTATGGATCTCGCATGCCTTTTTTGGATGTCCGGAACATTAAACGATATAAATGTTCTGACCGATCGCCGCTTTTCGATGATCTTGAAGGTGAAATACTCCACGAGTCAATTTCTTTGTGAATGAACGTCGCATAATATGACATATTATCTTGCCGACGCGTATCTACCCCTCTTATCCGACCTTCGTCAAATCCGTTAAACTTCCTCAAAGTGAAGAAGACAAGTTATTTGCAAAATACCAGTGAGGCATATCTGGAAGGATATAGAACGGGCATTCGAGTGCTCCAAGCTCGATTTAAAATCATTCGAGATCCACTCGAATGTGGCGTATAGAGGACTTGGCTATGATCATGAGAACATGTATTATATTACATAATATGATCGCTGAGGATGAACGTGATACGTATTCGCAAAATTGGCTTCACTTTCGTGATCGCCCGAGGCAAGCGGGTCTAGTACACAACAACCATTCTCAACTGAGGTATTACCAGCGTTTGAAAATCATGTACGTACTAGATCGGATTTGCGTGATCAAAAACAATTGCAGAACGATCTAGTCAAACACATATGGGCAAAGTTCGCAAATCAGTGATTTTTAAATTTTATTGTACCGTGAGTCGAGTCTATGTATCGTATGTTTTTTTTTCATCGTTTGTGGAACGAGCTAAGTTTATTGTAACTTTTCTTATTTTTATTAAAATTAAAATATTCTCGTATTTATTTAATTGCTTCGAAAAAAATTAATTAAGTGTGAATTAAAAAAAAAACTCGAATTAAAAAAATTAAATAAAATATCGAATTAAAAAAATTAAATAAAAATATTAATAATTTATTTTTTAATAATAAATTATTATTATTTTTTTAATTATAAAATTAATTATTGTAAATAAAATAAAAAGTGGTGGGGTATAGAATGATGAGTTGGGAGGAGTTGAATTTTAAACTAAACTAGCTTATTGTGGGGGGTGTAGTTGAGAAAGTAGTTGAATGATTAAGTGGATGGAGAGAGAAGATGAGATGTCGTAATATTAGGGTAGTTGAATGTTTTTTGATGGTTGAGTTATTGGACTTGGTCTTATGACTAACATTACTGATTTAATGTCAGTGCTATTATTATTGAGTTTCTGAAACATGAATCGACTATTTTTATAGCAAACACCGGCAGTCGTTATAACTAACACCGGCTATACAGGTTTAATGCTAGCGGTAGTGTTTTTAAGTGACATGTACATACATTGGCACTGTTTGTAACCGACATTGTCAATGTGCACGATGTTTCAGTTATTTACAAAAATGTTACCACGCATTTTAAAAAAAGTGTCGACTATCTACAAAAATGCTACAGGTCTGGTTCAAAAACACGTTTTTACATAAAACACATATTTGACAAGATTTTGTGATGCTTTATATAGTATTACACTTTAGTTTGTTCAAGTATCATGGCCAAAATTTTCAAACGACTTGTGCACATACACAGTCAAAAATGTAGCCTAGATATGAAGAGAAGTGAGGAGGTCAAAGGAAGTGATGACGCCATGACTCACTGTATAGGGATATCTGGCTTGGCTTGTATATTGGTTTGTACCTAAAATACAACAAAGACAATAAACACTGTTAGAGACCAATCCAAAGTTTAATCCAGCTCAGGTCCTCGAGTGTGAGAGTAAGATCTCTGAGGGTTTATAACTGAGAATAAGACTTTGAATCTATTAGTGAGTTGTGTGTTTAGGGTTTAGATAATGTGGCTTACAAATAATGATTTGGCACTTACTTTGTCCATGGGGACAAAGGTTGATATTTATATTAAGACAGAGCTTCTTGATGATATTAGCCCTGTAGGATATCTTTGTCTTTGACCTATGACACGTGTTTGTGCCTTGTGGACTCATACAATAAAGCAAGATTTACTGCAGAGAGATGTCGCTGAATGAACAGATACAGTACAGACGATAGTTGGCGCCGCGCCTTATTTGCGTAGTGGGCGCTTGAGCCACCATTCAATGCAATGGGGACAAGCCAGCTTATTGGTGTCAGGGTAGGTACAGGATTTTGTCTGACTAGCTTTGGCTTTAACCGAGAGTCTATTGAAATAACCGGGACTCTGGTATGAGACTGCGGTCAATATGTTGAGCGCGGTCATAGATATCGCGGTCATAACAGTCGCAGTCACCTTGCTGATGGTCTAGCTGTCCGCGGTCACCTTGCTGACGGTATAACTGTCCGCGATCACCTTGCTGATGATCTAGATCTCCGCGGTCTTGACTCTGACGGTTTTAGGAGATCGCGGTCTTGACTAGCTGTCCGCGGTCTTGACTCGGACGGTCATAGAAGATTGCGGTCTTGACTCTAGCGCTCTAGCTGTCCGTGGTTTTGACTCTGGCGGTATAGGATAAGTCATGTCATACATAGCCTTCAGACCAGATCGACTTTTGGGCCCGGTCTGAAAGGTCCGATCTCATTAGTAAGTAAATAAAAATCAATGCAAGCTAAAATGAAAATAAAAGGAACAAACATATTAAAAAGGCATAAGCATATCGGGGGTTAATTGACCCCTCTTAAGGACTCCGTCCTGGTCAGACTTGGGCATGTGCATAGGTGTTTGGGTGAATGGTTCAGTTCGGGCCATTATGTGATCTAGATATTCCTACACAAACACAATCTCCTACATGATCTTGTGAATCTCCTACATAATTTTGTGATACAAGTTTTCTATTCCAACCCTTGTAAATCTTTTATATTTATGTCTAGATTAATATTTGTATTATACATAAATAGTTCTCCCTTTCATTGTATAAATAGCAGACTAACATGTCAATAATATTTGTAAGGTTTATTCATACAATTTAATTGTTCTACATGGTATCAGAGCAATAGAACCATATTTTCTGTTTTCTTCTTCCTCGGCTTTTCATAGCAGCTGAAAATGGCCTCCTCCCCAACACCGCCGAGCGGTAAACCCCTTGTTCTCGTGTCCCTCTCCCACTTCCTCAAACTCACCCCAACCAATTACAGAGCCTGGAAAATTCAAATTTAAGACACCCTTCTAGGCCTTAATCTATACCAATACCTTGATGGTACCCTATCCGTACCTCCCAAAAACCAAGACACGGTTCTAACCACCACCGCAGCCAACACACCCACCACGAAAATTGTCCCAGCCACTCCCATAACAACCACCACCACACCAAACCCCAACCCCGCCTACTCAACTTGGTTTCACCAAGACAAACTCATTCTAGGTGCCCTTGAATGAACTCTCTCTCCTCCTCTTGTCTCCCTCATCTCTCAATTTTCCACTACCCATGAAGCTTGGAAAAATCTTGCCAAGACCTACTCCAACCCCTCTGAAGGTCACCTAAAACAAATAAAGGATTGCCTTCGTAATATAACCAAAGGCAGTCGATAGGGATGGCCAAACCGGACCGGAACCGGACCGGAAAAGCCCAGAACCGCCATGAACCGCCACGAAAACCGGAACCGGGGTAATCGGAACCGGTTTGGATAAGGGCCGGTTAAGGGTCACAAAAATGGTGAACCGGACCGGAACCGAAACCGTGAACCAGACGAAAATTCCTTGTTTTTCAGTAGAATCGGACCGGAACCGGACCGGAAAAGCCCAGAACCGGAGCAAACCGGGGAGAAAACCGGAACCGGAGTAACCGGAATCGGGGCCTGATTCCGGTTAAGGGTCACCATTTTGCCAAATCGGAACCGGCGGTTTTCGAACCGGAATCGGGCCCGGACCGATTTTGGCCATCCCTAGCAGTCGATCCATATTCAACTACATGCAAGACCTCAAATCCTTGCCGACCAACTTGCATCTCTTGGTCGACCCCTTGACCCCGAGGATCTTGTCGACAAAGTCCTTGAACAACTTAATGATCCTAACTATGATAGCGTAATTAATGATGTTCTTAGCCGTGAAATCCTATCTTCTTCTATAACTCCATGAAAAGCTCCTTAATAAAGGATTCTCTCTAAAGCACCGCTCAACCTCTAACCCCACCTTCCCCGCCTTTGCGCCTATGTTACAAAGAATCCTGGCCGCCACTCTTAACATGTAACATACCATCATTCTCCTGCCCCAAAAACTTCCTCCACACAAAACCCTCAAATCCCCTTAAAAGAAAAGTGTCAATTGTGTCGTGATGTGGGACACTACCTATCTCAATGTCCCTCTTTTCGCTAAGCCTATCCTACTGCCACCTTTCCATCCCTTAACCCTAATCCCTCCATTTCGCTCCAATTCACTCGCCAACCAAATCGTGGGAAATCTGCCCCTCGCCCTCGTGCCTATGCCGCAAACACCACTACCCCACCAACTACAAGTTGGCTCTTTGATAGTGGTGTAACACACCATGTAACGAATGATCTCAATAACCTTGCTCTTCACTCCCCATATGGGCACCGAGGAACTTATCATAGGTGATGGTTCGGGTCTTCAAATCTCCAACATTGGTGCTACTTATATTCTCACTCCTTTTATCACTTTAAATCTCAATCATGTCCTTCATGTTCCAACAGTCTCTCATAATATAATTTCAGTTTCAAAATTTTGTCTCGATAATAATGTTTCGATCACCTTCTCACTTAATTCGTTTGTTATGAAGGACCTTCATTCGGGAATCACCCTCATCCAAGGCAAACCTGAGTCTGGCATCTTTGAATGGCACCCTCCCTCTCCTATTAGGGTCGATTCCAATGTCGTATATGACGTATACGACTTCAATCTCAAACGCCAATGTTGAGCGAATCTCCAATACTCCAACTTCTACGACCAAATCTCTGATACCAATTGTTGTAACCAAATGCGGAACTGATCTTTGCAACCCACACACCCACAAACAAAGTAACAAATGAGGCACAATATTTACGTGGTTCGAAGAAGTCCTCCTACGTCCACGGGTGGCAACCAAACAAAATCAATATTATCAAGGTGATTACAAAGTGTTTACAAAGTGTATCACTCACACTCATCTCACACTACAAATGTGCTCTCATAAAGTGGTTCTCACACAATTGCAATTTGCCACTCTGCTAGAATGAGTCCTAGCCAATCCTATATATATAGGCACAAACCATCCATGATAAGGATGTATCCAAGAGAAGAGAAAATACCAAGAGTTTCATTGGAAACTCAAACAACATCCATAAATGTACCACATAGATAATGATCACATGTGATAATGTACTTGGACCAAATGTATATGAACTTGAGTCAAATCCAACACCTTTGCCTCAAGATTTTCACTCAAGGACCTTGGCAACCTTTCTTACTTTTTGGGAGTTGAAGTACTTCCACAACCTTTCTTACTTGTTGTTACACTACAGTACCTTTCCCTAACTCGTGTTGGCGTGTCCTTCGCTGTCAACAAGCTCTCTCAATACATGCAAAACCCATCTGACATCCATTGGGCCGCACTTAAAAGAGTGCTTCGCTATCTTGCTGGCACTAGGACACATGGGCTCCTCCTGCGTAGTGACTCTCCATCCACTCTTCACGCCTTCACAGACGTCGACTGGGCAGGCGACAAGGCAGACTATGTTTCCACCTCTGGCTACCTAGTTTACTTTGGCTCCAATCTTATCTCCTGGAGTTCACGCAAACAACGTACACTGGCTCGATCTTCCACTGAGGCTGAATACAGGGCAGTTGCAGCTACTACTGCGGAAGTATTATGGCTTCGAAATCTTCTTCAAGAGCTCCATGTTCCTCTCTCTCCACTGCTCCGATTGTCTATTGTGACATCATGGGAGCAACATATGTCGCAGCGAATCCCAAATTTCACTCCAAAATGAAGCTCCTAGCACTTGATTACCATTTTGTTCGTGAGCAAGTTCAAGCTCAACTCTTGCATGTCACTCACATCTCTGGTGGTGATCAGAGCTAGCGGATGTCCTCACGAAACCTCTTGCTCATACTCAGTTTCAAGAACTTGTATCCATGATTGGTCTCTCTCATCGGTAGTCCATCTTGCGGGGGAATGATAGAGATAGTCCTAAACAAACACAATCTTTTACATGATCTTGCGAATCTCATACATAATCTTGTGATACAAGTTTCCTATTTCAACCCTTGTAAATCTTTTATATTTATGTCTAAATTAGTATTTGTATTATACATTAATAGTTCTCCCTTTCATTAATTGTATAAATAGGAGACTAATATGTCAATAATATTTGTGAGGTTTATTTATACAATTTAATTGTTTTACATTATGTTCTTTTCGGTACCAGTTCATTCAAGGTTTTCATATTTGCAAATTGATCCCTAACAGTTTCAGTTGAGTTCATCAATTTTTAACGGGATTCTAATTATAAAATCTTCAAGTCCTAACATGATTAGAGTGCTTGAAGTCTATTTATCAAGTTTAGGAATTCGTCCCCTAAACTAACAGGTGGTTATATACCTATAAAAAGACGATCCACGTACACTCTAAATAGAGTAGGTCTAGGGAGAAACGCGTTTCTTCATAAGTTATGGAGAAACGGGTTTCTGGATATCCAGAAGCTTTGGGATTGATATCCGTGCTTTGGGACTGATATCCGTAAAAGATTTAAGACCAAATTCAAGGCCAAGACCAAATTTCGATCCGGATATCACTTTCACAAGGTTCCGATATCCGTAACATTGAATATGGATATCCAGAAGCCTTAAAACTTATATCCAGAAGCCAATTCTAAATTTCTGGATATCACTTACATAAGGTTCTGGATATCCTTTCAAAGAGTTCTGGATATCCAAAAGCTTTATAATTGATATCCAGAAACCTTAAAACTTATATCCAGAAACATTTAATAAATTTCTGGATATACTTTCAAAAGGTTCTGGATATCCTATTAAAAGGTTCTGGATATCCAGAACCTAATCAAGCCCAGAGCACTCAAGAATCTTAACAGCCTCTTCCTCTTCATAACAACAGAAGGTAATTGATAAACCCTATATGCACTGTACCCAGAAAACCCTAATGATGCGGCTAGAACAACCCATTTCTTCCTCCTCTGAGCATAATTCACACCCAACTTTACTAATTCCAAATCCATTCAACAGGATTCTTTGGGGGTTGGTTAATAACAAGAAATTTGAAGTGGGTTCAATTCAAATGTCAAAAATCAATGAAAGTGATAAAGCAAATTGGACGAACGAACCGAGTGACGCTAAAACAGTTGTGGTGGCGAGGGATTTTGTTTCAATTGCAAAACCTAGAAAATTGAGGCTGTATAGAACGAACGTGCCATTCCGACGGGAACGATGGAAAAAACCCGTTTCTCCATAAATTATGGAGAAATGCGTTTCTCCCTAGATTTTGTGCTCTAAATATACAAAAATACAAAGTGTATTTTTTTTCCCGATGTTGGATCTTTACATGTGTGGATACAATTTTTTTGAAGAAATTTTTCAGTACCAGAGACGGCAGGGAATTTTTTTTCAAATAATACATTTTTAAAATTTTATTTACCAAAGTGATTTACTGTTCAAACTTTTTCCCAAAACGTTCCACTTTTTCAAAAATCGCTACACCGTGTAGCAAGTTTAAAATTTTTCGATTAAAATCGCTACACGTGTAGCGATTTTAAATTTGCTAAATTTTATTTTAATATTTATACCATTTGCTATTTAAAAAAAAAAAACTAAATTTGAAATCGCTACACGAAGTAGCGCTTTCAAATCAAGAGAGTCAACTGTGCAAAGTCCGTCCAAACCAAGTCCATGTAGGGGAAATATAGGGTCTTGATCTTGATACTGAGGTCGGATATGTGATTGAATCGTGTATAATTCACTTTCCGAATAAAGTATTTCGACCCTTAATGCCTGGGTTACACAAAATCTTTATTGGGATAAGACAATCACGCAATTTGTTTTCTAGGCAAAGAGAACAAATCAAAAACTTGAGAATTGTTTTGCTTTCGTTATTGTTGTATCACTCTTGTATGTTATGTGTGTTACAAATGAGATCAAACATCTGTATTTAAACAGATGGAGAGGTATCGCAAAGGGTACATTCAAAAGACATGACTTTAGCCAAGCAATGTGTCTTTTCACTTTGAAAAGGCACTGCTTCAGAACCGCTCGGCCGAGTCAAGGGACTCGCTCGACCGAGCACATATGTCTAGTGAAATTCTGTCAAGCTGCACGGCCGTGTCTTATGAACTGCACGGCCGTGTTGTTCATACTGCTCGGCCGAGCAAGACTCTCCAGAAACTTGGCCAATCTGATATGCTCTGCTCGGCCGAGTCAAGGACTCTGCTCGGCCGAGCACATCAACAAAATGTGCTACCCTTTAACTTTTACTTCTTTATCGAGGTTGACTTCGTTTTAGCTCAAACGAGTGTGTACTCCACACTTTCCCTTACTCGTATCCGAGTCTAATACGACTCACATTGATCTCTTAGTAAATCATCATTACAATAAAATAAGTTGATGATTACAAAATCACCAACAAATCCCCTCCATTTTAGTGTAATCCTTTGATTTACTAAACTTTATAAATAACGAAACAAACGAATGCATAAATGAAAATGTCTTGCGATTGAATTTTCATCTTAGTATAATACACATTTCAAATACTCGAGAATCGGGGTGTCGTAACGATTGAACCCGTCAACTCATATGAATACCTCGAAGATACTATACACATAAGTTCAAGATAATTCTCTTTGTTTAACCTTGACACTATTACAAGCCATGTGTCCATATCCAATAGTGAACATATAGGAAGCCAAGTCCTAGCTTCTTGAAGCGGCAAAACTTCATGTCCACATAGGTAGTTCCTTTTAATCTTGCACCTGCATTTGCAATTTTTCAAAGGAACTATTAAGAAGATATTCTTCAACCTAACCTTTACTTGGTGTCCGAACACATACCTTGGGAAAGATAATAACATGTGTTCCAATCTCCGAGTGCGAGCTTTCCACATTGAATTCAAGCTTCTAACGTTGTATTAGAAGGAAATTGGGTATCTCACAATTAGAGGATTAAATGGACTTTAATCCCATTCCCATTGCAGACTTATTTACCAAGTCTCTGGCTAACCCCTTCGTCAAGTGGTCAGCCAAATTTTGTTGCGACCGAACAAACTCAACTGATATCACACCATTCATGATTAACTCCCGAATCATACTATGTCTGACACCCAAGTGTCTAGACTTGCCATTATAAATCTGACTATAGGCCCTAGCCAAGGTGGCAGCACTATCACAATGGATAGACATTGGTGATATCGGTTTTGGCCATAATGGAATCTCATATATCAAGTTCCGAAGTCACTCCGCTTCTTTTCCAGCAGCAGCCAATGCTACAAACTCAGATTCCAATGTAGAATGTGTAATACATGTCTACTTTTTGGAAGCCCAAGAAATGGCACCTCCTCCAAGCAAGAACACCCAACCACTAGTAGAAGATGAATCTTCTTGGTTGATCTAACTAGCATCGGTGTAACCTTCTAATATAGAAGGATGTCCACTATAACACAAACCATAGTCCATAGTACCTTTTAAGTACTTGAACACCCTTGTTATAGCATGACAATGTCGTTTACTAGGATTACTAGTAAACCTGCTCAATCGTCCAACTGCATAAGCAATATCAGGTCGAGTGCCCGTCATAGCATACATCAAACTGCCTATGGCTTTTGAGTATTCGAGCTGTGACACAGGTTCACCAGTGTTTGATACAAGTTTCTCAGTAGGATCCATGGGAGTACTAACTTTAGAACAATCATCACAATTAAACCTCTTGAGAATTTTCTCAATATAATGAGATTGTGTAATTGCAATTCCCTTGTTCATCCGTTTAATCTTTATACCAAGAATTATGTCGGCTTCTCTCATGTCCTTCATAGAAAACTTTGATGACAAAAACTTCTTAGTTTCATCAACTACATTTTGGTCTGTGCCAAAAAACAACATGTCATCTACATATAGGCAGATGATTACACCTTTACCGGATTCATCAAATCTGCTATATACACATTTGTCGGACTGATTTAATACATAACCATTTGACAAAACAACCTCATAAATTTTTTTTGATGCCACTGTTTAGGTGCTTGCTTTAGCCCATACAATGACTTAATTAACTTACATACCTTATGCTCATTACCTGGCATAACAAATCCTTCTGGTTGTTTCATATACACTTCTTCTTCCAAATCACCATTTAAAAATGCTGTTTTCACATCCATTTGATGGATTAATAGATTCTGAATAGCTGCCAAAGCTATCAGAAATCTAATAGTAGTGATACGAGCAACCGGTGCATAGGTATCGAAGTAATCGATCCCTTCCTTTTGTCTAAAGCCTTGGATTACCAATCGAGCTTTAAACTTGTCAATTGTTCCATTGACTTTCATCTTCTTTTTGAAGATCCATTTGCACCCTAAAGGTTTACAGCCTGGTGGTAAATCAGACAAGACCCATGTATTATTTTCCATAATAGAACCAATCTCATCATAGATTGCTTCTTTCCAAAACCAAAGATCTCGAGATTTTATTGCTTCATCATAGGTTCTTGGATCCTCCTCTATACTATAACAGTAAGAGTATTGAGATTCAATTTGATCTTTTGATCCCATAACTAAATATAGTTGAAAATCAGAACCATATGATTTAGCTTTTCTTACTCTTTTACTTTTACGAGGTTCGGGTATCTCATTTGGTATCTCAACTGAATGAGCATCCATTTGAGATTCAGCCGACATTGGTATAATATCCTTTGGTCTAGGTATTGACGAGAAACGATTCTCATCAAAGATTGCATCTCTCGATTCTATAATTGTGTTAATAGAAATGAATTCATTAGGTTATATAACATAAAACCTATATGCCTTGGAATGCTCAGCATATCCAACAAAGATGCAATCAATACCTTTTTCTCCCAACTTTTTCCTTTTAGGATCCGGGAGCCTAACCACGGCCCTACAACCCCAAACTCGCAAAAATGTCAAGTTTGATCGTTTCTTATACCAAAGCTCATATGGGGTAATTTTGTTCCTTTTATTAGGAACTCTATTCAATAGATGACAAGTCGTTAACATGGCTTCTCCCCAAAACCCGTCACTCAAACCTGAGTAAGACAACATGGCGTTAACCATTTCTTCAAGAGTTCTATTCTTCCTTTCAGCCACACCATTTTGTTGTGGTACATAAGGAGCCGTAGTCTCATGAATTATCCCTACGGATTGGAAATATTTAGGATCATAATATTCACCACCTCTATCCGTACGTAAGGTTTTAATCAAGCCATTTAGTTGAAGTTCAACTTCGGTTTTATAAATCTTAAATTTATCTAGGGCTTCATCTTTTGCATGCAGCAAATAAATAGAGCAAAATCTAGAAGCATCATCTATAAAAGTGACAATATACTTTTTATTGCCTAAAGATGGAGTTGCATGAAAATCACATAAATCACTATGAATCAATTCAAGTTTTACAGAATTCCTTGTAACACTTTTAAAAGGTTTTCTAGTGATTTTTGTCAACATGCAAGTATTACACTTTTCCGTATTATTATCAATAACAGGAATCAAGCCATCTTTGGACATTTTAAGCATTTTTTTATAGTGCACATGTCCTAACCGAGCATGACATAATGAGGAATTGATAATAACAGAGGAAGTCATATAAACAGAACTAGAGTTAACATGAGTTTTATTTAAATTCATCATGAACATTCCATTATTATAATAACCAAATCCTACAAATACACCCGACTTCGATAAGATATACTTATCGGATTCATAAACTTGTTTATAACCACACTTGTTCAAGACAGACTGTAAATTAAATTCTTACGAAGTTTAGGTACATATAAAACATTAAACAAAGAAATAGTTTTTCCCGAACTAAATTCCAACACCACACTTCCTCTTCCTTGAATAGGAGCGGAATGGTCATCACCCATGTAAAGGACAGATCCGTCTTCCATTGGTTCGTATGTCTTAAACCAACAACGATCCTTACAAACATGAGTTGTGGCACCGGAATCAATCCACCACGTAATAGCATCATCCTGCACATAAAATGCCTCAGAAATTAGTGAAACAGAATTTTTAAAAAATCTGTTCCAACTATGTATTAAAAATCGACCTTGGTTTTGAGAATGGTCCTTAGACCCCTTTCCCGAACCACTTGTGCTTGCGCCTTTCTTGTTGTTTCCAACACGACAATCCTTCTTAAAGTGACCAGATTTGCCACACTTCCAACATGCCAATTTAGGCTTCTTGTTGGGACCAGAATCATTGTCTTTGAAACTACGTTTCTTTCCTTTGTTTTCATTGTTTCCACCCTCATCAATCATATTGACCGAGGGTCCAGCAACTTCTTTTCCTTTGCCTTTGTCATCCTCTTGCGCCCTAAGAGATTCCTCTATGCGCAAGTGACTACCAAGTTGAACCAAAGACAGATCGTCTTTACCATGTTTCAAAGTGTGTTTGAAATTCTTCCAGGAGGGAGGCAACTTATCAATCACACTTGAAATCGATATTGACTCATCCATCTTCAACCCATGTTGTGTATATTGTCCAAAGATTCTAAGGAGTTCATTGAATTGTTCCATGACAGGTCTTGAATCGACCATCTTGTAATTATTAAAATTACTCACAAGGAACTTCTTACTAGAAGCATCCTCTGCCATGTACTTGGATTCAAGAGAATCCCATAACTCTTTAGCAGATTCCTCATTTTGATAGATGTCAAATAGAGAATCAGACATACCGTTTAATATGTGTCCTCTGCAGATGTAGTCGTCGTTCTCCCACTTCGATCTACGTCTGATTGCTTCCAAGTTGTCATCTTCAAGCAATTCCGGAATAGGGGTAGATAGAACATACACCACTTTTAACGTTGTTAAAAGGAAGTGCATATTCTTCTGCCAACGCCTGAAGTCTTGTCCTTCAAATTTGTCTAGCTTTCCAAACTTTGTCGTCATCTCCTTCAAAGTACTTCCACCAGCCATGAGTATCACCAAATACTTTATTCGTTTGTAGGGGAAATATAGGGTCTTGATCTTGATACTGAGGCCGGATATGTGATTGAATCGTGTATAATCCACTTTCCGAATAAAGTATTTCGACCCTTAATGCCTGGGTTACACAAAATCTTTATTGGGATAAGACAATCACGCAATTTGTTTTCTAGGCAAAGAGAACAAATCAAAAACTTGAGAATTGTTTTGCTTTCGTTATTGTTGTATCACTCTTGTATGTTATGTGTATTGCAAATGAGATCAAACATCTGTATTTAAACAGATGGAGAGGTATCAGTAAAAGGGTACATTCAAAAGACATGACTTTAGCCAAGCAATGTGTCTTTTCACTTTGAAAAGGCACCTGTTCAGGAACTGCTCGGCCGAGTCAAGGGACTCGCTCGGCCGAGCACATATGTCTAGTGAAATTCTGCCAAGCTGCACGGCCGTGTCTTATGAACTGCACGGCCGTGTTGTTCATACTGCTCGGCCGAGCAAGGCACATGCCTCGGCCGAGCAAGACTCTCCAGAAACTTGGCCAATCTGATATGCTCTGCTCGGCCGAGTCAAGGACTCTGCTCGGCAGAGCACATCAACAAAATGTGCTACCCTTTAACTTTTACTTCTTTATCGAGGTTGACTTCGTTTTAGCTCAAACGAGTGTGTACTCCACACTTTTCCTTACTCGTATCCGAGTCTAATACGAATCACATTGATCTCTTAGTAAATCACCATTACAATAAAATAAGTTGATGATTACAAAATCACCAACAGTCCAAACTAAATTAAAGTAGTAAGGTTTGTATTCGTTCCGTCTTAAATTACAAAATAATAATACAAAAATAATTATGTATTAATAAAAAAAATTAAATAAAAATATTATTTTTTTCATCTTAAATAAATATTTTAAAAAAATGTACTTTTATAAAAAATTATATTCTTCATGTCAAAAATTAATATTATATTTTGAGACGAAGGCACTAACATACAAATATTAATTTTCGAGACGAATGAAGTAGTATTAATTTTTAAAATATTCATTGGGATGAAGGAAGTAATGCTCATTTTTTGGGGATAAAAAATGTAGTATTATTTTTTGGTTATTCATTTTGAGTCCGAAATAATATTTATTTTTGAAATGAAGAATATAATTTTTTATAGAAATACATTTTTAAAAAATATTTATTTGAGATAAAAAAATAATATTTCTATTTAGTTTTTTTATTAATACATAATTATTTTTGTATTATTATTTTGTAATTTAAGACGGAACGAATACAAACCTTACTACTTTACTTGACTTTGAACTTGGTTTGGACGGACTTTGCACAGTTTGCTCTCTTAATTTGAAATCTCTACTTCGTGTAGCGATTTCAAATTTAGTTTTTTTTTTTTTAAATAGCAAATAGAATAAATATTAAAATAAAATTTAGCAAATTTAAAATCGCTACACCGTGTGACGATTATAATCGAAAAATTTTAAACTCACTATACGGTGTAGCGATTTTTTAAAAAGTGGAACATTTTGGGAAAAAGTTTGAACAATAAACCACTTTGATAAATAAAATTTTAAAATATATTATTTGAGAAAAAAAAATCAGACGGCAGGTGTATAAGTCACTAATATCTCTCACAACCATCTACCTGATATTCTTTCTTTTACTGTTTCCTGATACGCATTTTTGCTGAATTTTTTCTCAAATAATACTTTTAAAATATTATTTGAGAAAAAAAAATCAGACGAATTTTTTCTCAAATAATACTTTTTTAAAATTTTATTTACCAAAATGACTTACTGTTCAAACTTTTTCCCAAAATGTCTCATTTTTTGAAAACTCGCTACACCGTGTAGCGAGTTTATAATTTTTCAATTAAAATCGCTACACGGTGTAACAATTTTAAATTTATTAAATTTTATTTAATATTAATGCTTTATAAAAAAATAAAAAAAAAAAAAAAACCAAATTTGAAATCGCTACAGGGTGTAGCGATTTCAAATTGGCACATTTCTTCCTGAGCCAAACAAACAACAAAGTTCACCACGCCACTCAATACTAATAATAATACTAATAATAATAATTACTTCCTCCGACTCTAAATTACAAAATAATAATATAAAAATTATATATTAATAAATAATAAAGAAAACTAAATTGAAATATTATTTTTTTCATCTCAAATAAATATTTTAAAAAATGTACTTCTATAGAAAAAATATTTTTTATTTCAAAAATAAATATTTCTTTCGACTCAAAATGAATAACCAAAAAATAATACTACATTTTTTGTTCAAATAAATGAGCATTACTTCCTTCGTCTCAATGAATATTTTATAAAATAATACTCTCATTTGCCTCAAAAATTAATATCATATTTTGAGACGAAGCACTAACATTACAAACATTAATTTTAGAGGCGAATGAAGTAGTATTAATTTTTAAAATATTCATTGAGATGAAGGAAGTAATGCTCATTTTTTTGAGATAAAAAATGTAGTATTATTTTTTGATTATTCATTTTGAGTCGAAAGAAATATTTATTTTTGAAATGAAAAATATTTTTTTATAGAAGTACATTTTTTAAAATATTTATTTGAGATGAAAAAAATAATATTTTTATTTAGTTTTCTTTATTATTAAATATATAATTTTTATATTATTATTTTGTAATTTAGAGTCGGAGAAAGTACTTATTATTATTTATTATTAGTATTATTATCAGTATATAGAGAGTGCGTGTGGACTTTGTTGTTTGTTTGGCTTATGTACCAATTTGAAATCGCTACACCCTGTAGCGATTTCAAATTTGGTTTTTTTTTTGTTTTTAAAAGCATAAATATTAAATAAAATTTAGTAAATTTAAAATCGCTACACCGTGTAGCGATTTTAATTGAAAAATTATAAACTCGCTACACGGTGTAGCGAGTTTTCAAAAAATGAGACATTTTGGGAAAAAGTTTGAACAGTAAGTCATTTTGGTAAATAAAATTTTAAAAAAGTATTATTTGAGAAAAAATTCCATTTTTGCTCCTCGGGCTTGCATTTGGATGATTAAATATATTGTTGCTACTGTTGATATATGATTATCCCAATTAATTATTTAATTAGTTCAATGCATATTAAATTCCAACACAATATAAATTGTGGATAATGGAAAAACTAGTATTCCTATAATCCACAGTTAACCTCGCATTTTAGTCCTAGGAATTTTTAGGACACTTTGGACAGTGGTAGAATGATATTTTGTGGTAATCATGTCAGATTTTTTTTTCATTTTCGAATTTATTCTTGATTTTTTCAATTTTTTTTCATAGTTTATTACTCCCTCCGTCCCTAAATGTTTGTCTCATTTCGCCTTTTCCTTTGTCCCAAAAAGTTAGTCTCATTTTCAAAATTAAAGCTTCAAAATCACTAAATTTTCAAAACTTGTAATATTTAGGGACGGAGTATTACTTAACGGCGTTGTTTATTATCAATAATTTTCAAAGCGTTCGTAAAAATAACCAAAATTAAAGCTTCAAAATCACTAAATTAAAATGTTTGAAAAGTCACATGGGACAAACATTTAGGGACGGAGGAAGTATATACTAGTAAAAGTCCGTGTCCGAGGACACGTGATATTTTTTAATTCAAAAGTGAGGGCAAAATGGGAAAGGGACAACTTAGTGAGGGTAAAATGGAAAAAAAACTTTTGGCACTATTCATACAACTATTCATCCCACTTCCCTCATTTATACTATAGATTCAAATTTTAGGGGGAAAAAGTTATTTTGAAAATTAAGGGTAAAATTGAAAATAAAGAACCTTGGCGAAATTTGAGGGGCAAAATGGGAAAAATTAATCTGAAACTGTAGATAGAACTGTTCATTGGCTGAGTTGTCATGGTGCCATTTATACTGTAGATTTACAAAATTAAAAGTTTGAAAATAAATAACAAGAATATTTATGAATTTTTGCTAACAAAAATCAAATTTTTCAAAATGACCCTTTAATTTAAAAAAATTGCCTATTTTGAGATAGAAGGAATATGTCTTTAATTATTTAAGATTTTATTTAAATGGGAAATAAATTTTAAATGACTCATTTGTCATATTACAACAACTATCAATTTACTATTTTTTATTTCACTTTCTCTGTTCTATCCATTCACAACACATATTCTTATAATACGTATTTTTCTTTAATTTATGTTTCAAACAATAAATGGAACTAAGTTGTTAGCAAGGTTCTAAAAAGCGCTAGGCGGATGTTAGGCGGCGGAGCTGGGCCTAGCGCCTAGGCGGGAACTAGTCGGGATCTAGGCGGGGCTTAGAGCTAGGCGTTGGAGAGGGGACTAGCGCCTAGGCGGGGCCTAGGCGCCGAATTTTTTCTCAAATAATACATTTTTAAAATTTTATTTACCAAAGTGACTTACTGTTCAAACTTTTTCCCAAAATGTTCCAATTTATGAAAACTCGCTACACCGTGTAGCGAGTTTAAAATTTTTCAATTAAAATCGCTACACGGTGTAGCTATTTTAAATTTGCTAAATTTTATTTAATATTTATGCTTAAAAAAAAAAAAAAACCAAATTTGAAATCGCTACGGGTGTAGCGATTTCAAATATTCACAAAACTAAGCCAAACAAACAAAGTTAAGTACACTATACTCCCTCCGTCCCATTACAAATCACAAATATTCCTTTTTTTCCGTCCCATTACAAATCACAAATTCACTATTTCCTCCACTCATTCTCTCTCCTATCATTATTTTAATACTCACAACACCATTATAATTTACTATTCCCTCCACTCATTCTCTCTCCTATTTTACTTTTACAATCACAACATTTATATCATTATTTTTTTCCTTAATCTCCGCGCAAACAGTAAATTTCCTTTTACTAATGAGACTAATGAGACGGAGGGAGTATATAATAATAACTACTTCCTCCGACTCTAAATTACAAAATAATAATATAAAAATTATATATTAATAAAGAAAATTAAATAGAAATATTATTTTTTTCATCTCAAATAAATATTTTAAAAAATGTACTTTTATAAAAAAAAAAATTTTCATTTCAAAAATAAATATTACTTTCGACTCAAAATGAATAACCAAAAAATAATACTACATTTTTTGTCCAAATAAATGAGCATTACTTCCTTCGTCTCAATGAATATTTTATAAAATAATACTCTTCATTTACCTCAAAAATTAATATCATATTTTGAGACGAAGACACTAACATTACAAACATTAATTTTAGAGGCGAATGAAGTAATATTAATTTTTAAAATATTCATTGAGATGAAGGAAGTAATGCTCATTTTTTTGGATAAAAAATGTGGTATTATTTTTTGATTATTCATTTTGAGTCGAAAGTAATATTTATTTTTGAAATGAATTTTTTTTATAAAAGTACCTTTTTTAAAATATTTATTTGAGATAGAAAAAATAATATTTCTATTTAGTTTTCTTTATTAATATATAATTTTTATATTATTATTTTGTAATTTAGAGTCGGAGGAAGTAGTTATTATTATATAGAGCGTACGTAAGTAAGGACTTTGTTTGTTTGGCTTAGTATTGTGAATATTTGAAATCGCTACACCCTGTAGCGATTTCAAATTTGTTGTTTTTTTTTTTTTTTTTTTTTTTTTTTTTTTAAGCATAAATATTAAATAAAATTTAGCAAATTTAAAATCGCTACACCGTGTAGCGATTTTAATTGAAAAATTATAAACTCGCTACACGGTGTAGCGAATTTTCAAAAAATGGGACATTTACGGAAAAAATTTGAACAGTAAGTCACTTTTGTAAATAAAATTTTAAAAATGTATTATTTGAGAAAAAAATCCTAGGCGCCCTTAGGCGGGGTCTTTTAGAACACTGATTGTTAGACCATCTCCAATAGCAACGCCATTACATGTGCCAACTCCAATTTAATGCGAAATCCGTTCTCCAACAATGACGTCAAACCTTCCGCTATTTTGGCGATGCCTTGAAAATGCACCAAATTTGGCACAGGTAATTTCTTATACGATTTTTTTTTCAAAATATAGGTTTTTAAAAACTTATACTCCCTCCGTCCCATTAGTATTAGCACAAACACTGTTTGCGCGGGAATTAAGGAATATGATATTTTAATAAAATGTTGTGAGTGTAAAAGAATGAGTGGAGAGAGAATGAGTGGAGGGTGTAATAAATTATAATGGTGTTGTGAGTATTAAAATAATGTAGGAGAGAGAATGAGTGGAGTTGGGTGAATATTTTATTAATATAAAGTTTCCTTTTTGGGAGTGTGCGGATATTAGCGGGACGCCCAAAAAGGAAAGTGTGCTAATATTAGCGGGACGGAGGGAGTATACCAAAATAACATCCTAAAAAATTTATTTACCAAAGTAACACTTTTTATTGTATTCCGGAAGTGGTAATTCCGGAATAAGGTAATCCGGAACTACCATTTTCGGATTTCAAAAAAAAAAATTTTTTTTTAAATCCGGAACTGTCATTTCCGGAATTAATTTTTTTTTTTTTTTTTGCAAAACTGAATACTGATTGCTATTATTTTATTTTTTAAAACAAATAATTATTTTTTAAATCCGGAACTGCCATTTTCGGAATTAATTTTTTTTTTTTTTTTTTTACAAAAATGAATTAACAAAATAAATTAACCATTTTCCTTGTAAGTGAATGCACATATTTAGTTAATATTCATCATTTCCAAGTCTTGCTAGTACTACTGGGAACTGGGAAGCCATTATATTTGTTCAACCGAGGAATTGAGTTTTGAAATCCATTCATAATTAATTTAAGCATTTACCCATAAATTTTGAACGTTTCTTTTCAATGACTTTTACTTTGAGATTTAATACATTAAAAAAAAATTGAATTTTTTTTTTGTCTCACCTTAATTAAATTTGCTCAATTTTATTACGATAGTTATGAAAATTTTCAAAAAAAAAAAATCTGAAATATAAATTGCCACGGAACGTGGCAAAAATGCTAAGAACAATCCCTTTCATGTCCAACACGTGGCTTACTGGCAAAAATCTATGATTTTGACTCATTTGCCCTTCTTATTGCTTCTGAGTAGTTGGTGGCTTTGTTTTGTAAGTGAACTAGTACTCAAAAGTTCGTGTCAATGGCACAGGTCAGTACAAAAAGGTAAGCAGTGGAAAAAATGATAAGTAGAATAAAACAGCTTCTCCATGAGTTGTCTTATGCCTGACTATCAATGTACATCAATTATGTCTTACATCCTTGGTTACCCTTTACGTAGAAATCTATGACAGTTTAAAAACTTGAAAAATAAACGAAAATGACTAAGGGCATTCTCAAAAGAGGCACTGAAACTAAAAGCAGGCTTCAATTATTCGAAGACAAACAATCATAAATTATAAATTATTTAGAGAAATAATATATAAACAACTTTCGATATTTGTTAACAATAAAACATTAATCCGTTCGAATACTTCTTCAACTGCAAGCCCAAAAAAATATGTATAAACCATAACTTTGTTCTTGCCATGGGAAAGGATAACTATCATCAATTTGCTCACAACTTTAGTTTGAACAGACAGACCCTTCATGCATGAAATTTCTTCAAAACAAACCCTAGAATTTGTTCATGTCGCTAGAAGTGAGGAAAAGGAAACACAAACCACTCTTATCTAGTTTTTATATTGAGCGATTAAAAAAAGTATAACGGAAACTAACCTTGGGTAGATGGCCCTTCTTTATGTACATCAGCTGTCGTGCCCTCCATCCACTGACTTTGTACGTCCGTTGCGTCCTCTCTCCACTCTGCTGCTCGTGTAGGATAAAAAGTAACAGACATCGGACATAATAAATAGCAGTGAGCATCACATAGTAAGACAAATTGAAACCCTCAATGCAACCCCACAAAACTTGAAAACGGAATGTGGCAGTTGAGAAATTCTGGTGAATAAAATTAAAAAAACAAACGAATAAAAATCAGAATAAACTTGCTTGAAATAGAAACTAAGTAAGACCTCCAACACTTTACACTTCACACAGAAATAAAAATTCCTATTAGTTTTTAATCTCCTTAGACACATACTTTTCTAGAAATCAGGATGATTGCAGTTGGGGAGAGAGGAGGGAGGGATCGTCAGAGGAGTTAGGAATCGATTTGCTGAGGAGATGAGAAACCGATTGAGGAGATGAGAAGGCAGTTGAGGGGAATGATCGATTCTTTGTATCAGGTGTGCCAACAACCATCATGTTTTTTTCTACTTTCCAATCATTTTAAGCTTAGAAATATTTCATTTTTTCCATGGCATCATTTTGAAAGACAGATCAAATAGAGGCAATAGTTTATGTACAACTTCCAAGGCATATAGAACTTGCAGTGAGGGAAGGATGGTTGGGGCTACATCCCAAAAATTCTAATTTTTTTGCAACTTGGAATGAGTTTTGAATTATTATTGTAAAGCCCAGTTTTGGGATTGATCTTTATTTTTATGCATTGGATATATTATAATATTGCAAGCTTCTTTGGTTCAAGTTGTTTAGAAATTTCATACGCATATATGCGTAGCAATGTTATGGTAATTAGGTAGAAGACTGTTTAGAAGAAATTCAAAAAAAAAAAAAAAATACTACCTCTGTCCCAAATTGAATATCCAAAAATGGTCAAGAGCAAATTTGAAAGTTTTTCGGACTTCCATTTTGGGACGGAGGGAGTACCAGTTTTCATTGGTGCAAGTAGCAACAGCTTTTGCATGTTCCCATTAGTTCCCCCGCCCCCTTCCTCAGCATGATTACGTTTCATGATTTAGTTTTCTTATATAGATCCTCGTAGAAATCCATGACATGTTTCCCCATGTAATTACCGAGTTCAAATAAAGGAGCGTATTTATGTAGTATTGTTTATAATTTATAATTTTGCTTCTTTTTCATGCTGATACCCTCTACACTGGGACCTATAATTGTTGTTTCGTGGATGAAAAGGGAGTTAACAGAGTTGCTGGAAGGAACAACCACCCCAAACCTCCCAGAGAAGATACATTTAACAGAAGTTTGAGACGGAGTAGCTATTTTCATCTTGCAGCACTGTACCAGCTCTTGTAAAGAAGATACTAAAAGAAAATATAAATTTCATTTGAGATGGATTTACCTATGTTGGATAAACCTTAAAAATAGGAAAATATAACATTATGTTTAAGATTCAGACGTCTAAAATTGTATGTTTCTCTGTTAAAGAAGCTGCCAATGAGTATAAACCGGATTCTACCTTACTGTCATAATGTCACCGTATATTTAAATGCCTTAGTTCCCTTGAAAATTCAAAAATGGACACCCATTCGATAACGGAGGGAGTATTTTTTCTAACACCCGTCTCCTCCAGATCTTCAATGTAAAGTTACTACTACCCCAAAATAAATTGCAGCAAAATTTTCAAGAAAAAAGTTAGCTTCAATGAGGACAATAGTTTGCTGTACTCTTACTTGCAGGAACCCAACACCATTGCTCCCTAAATACTGTTTTAATAGTATATTTCAATCAAAATTCTGCCTCCTGTCATCCGACAATTCCTCACTTTTCTAAAATACAAATTAAAATGCTAATGAGTTCTCATTGAGAAAAGCCCACACATATTAACAAACAAACAAAAACTGTCCTAGAAATTGTTGATTGCAAATCTCAGTAACTTCCCAAAAGAAGAAACTATTCTGACTTTCTAAGCCAACTTGGCTTCCCCCCTCCCACAATGAGATTTTGAAGCAAATTTAATTGTTGCGAGATATGAATTTTGCATGTTCCTTAGAAATAAAATCAATCACTAATAAATCCTCCTTTTGTCTAAGTATGCATTCCTCATTTTCCTTTACCTTGTACTTGAACCAAATGTTTAAGTAACTACATAGGCTCTTGAATAATCACTAAAGAAGGAAAGGGATATAAATGGTCAAATCATTCCACTATATTTGGTTTAAGACAGGCTAGAACCAATGTCAGCTTCCGGCCCTCTGGGATTCAATCTAATAGAAATAAGAACATCATGTTCTGATTTCTTATTATTATTTGGCTTAATAAGAAATTTGCCTTTAGTTTTTCTTGATCACAAATAATCACTACTTTAGAAATTTCCATATTTAGGATCCGTCATATGAATTATGAATTCAGGACAGGATGGCCTGAATGCAGCTAGCTCAGGCAATTGAGTTGAATTGGGTTGGGTTGGGTTGAGCGGGGTTAAAGCGAATCACGGGTTAAGGCGGTATCTGTGAGTTTTTTCGAAAACGTAGTCTGATCCTCATTCCCAGGTTACAAAAAAGAATACCCCTCTAAGTCTCTGACCTGTGTTAGTCCAATTGCAAATATATATCACTTTGTTCCAAAAATAAATGTTTATCTTTTAAAATTCCCAGGTTACAAAAAAGAATACCCCTATGAGTCTTTGACCTGTGTTAGTCCAATTGCAAATATATATCACTTTGTTCCAAAAATAAATGTTTATGCTTATTTATGCCCTTTTTGATTTGGTTATCCCCATCCCCACATGTCTGCTGAAGCCTCCTAATATTTTGCTAAACAAAGATTTGCCTATACCACCTTATGTTCTCAGTATGAAGGTCGAGCAAGGACGGAGGTCAAGCAAGGACGAAGTTCAAATATTATCATTCAGATTACGCAGAAAAGGATTCTTGAATAAGAAATGTTCATAAGGAAGATCCGCATTACTTGGCTTGGCTTCTGATTAAACTAAAACACCCTTTAAAATCAATGCTCTTATGTGGAGATCAGAATATGTAAGTTGTTTAATTGATATATTGGTTCGACCACAACAACAACCAAAAAAAAAAAAAAACAGAAACATTTAAAAGCTAAAACCAATCACAGCAAAGCAGAAGCAAAAGGGCTTGCTCGCACGAACAATTTCGATTTCAAAATATTGGTTCTCGAACTTGAAATTTCTGATTAAACTAAAACACCCTTTATCTCGATATATCTAAGCACTTAGTCGTAAATAAATTACGGAGTAAATACTAAAAACAGAAAGGTACTCCAGCAACTCTATTAAAAATCATTAACTCCCTTTCAAATTTACTTTGTAATCCATGAATTTTTAGCTGTATCAAACAAAAGCAGCCAACAACAGCAAGGATCGCAACGAAGAACTGGGTTAGGCATTCAATCAAACAGCTTATGTGCACACACAGATTGACAACATACCCCTAAAAGTAAAGAGAGAGAGAGGTAAAGAGAAAGCATACCTGAAGCAATTCAATCTCGAAAACTAAGCAATTCAATCTCAACATAGTAACCTGAAATTGATACTTACAGGGTCTAAAATCCAGCAATAATGGGAGGATGAAGCCATAGATAAATTATGCTACGACGGGATAGTGAGTGAATGGATAAATCAATCAGTACCACCAACAGTTAGGAATTCAATTGAATAATACCAGCGAGGAATTCAATTGCGTAATGAACTCCGACACTTACTTGGAAACCTTGAAAATGATGGTCAATTGAATGCGTAGAGGTAGCCGGCAGTGGAGAGTAGGGATGGAGGAGGCTTTACGGGGGATGGGGGTTTGATTTTGATTGGAATGAAAGGAAGAAAGGGCCAGAGGAATTGGCCGTGGCGCTGAACTGCTTGAAGAGGGGAGAGAGGCCATGGGATAACACGGGTTGAGGGGTTGGGAAATAACTGTCAATCAATCTCGGCCGTCGGATTCAATTCCTAACTTTCAATCCTGGCCTCTCTTTATGTAAAGATAAGAGGCAGTTATTTACCCCTTGTATTGTATAATAGACTAGTACTCAAAAGCCCGTGCTAAAGGCACGGGTCAGTACAAAAAGGTAACCAGTGGAAAAAATGTTAAGTAGAATAAAACAGCTTCTCCATGAGTTGTCTTATGCCTGACTATCAATGTACATCAATTATGCCTTACATCCTCTACCCTTTACGTAGAAATCTACGCTTAAAAACTTGAAAAATAAACGAAAATGACTAAGGGCATTTTCAAAAGAGGCACTGAAACTAAAAGCAGGCTTCAATTATTCGAAGACAAACAATCATAAATATTTATTTTTGTTTTTGCTCTCAAGAACAAATTTGAATATTAATTTTTGGGAAGGTTACATAACTCAAAATTTTCACATAAAAACCATTAATTCCTCCGTCCCAAATTAAATATTCAATTTTGTTGTTGAAACAAATTAGAGTATTCAATTTGGGACGGTTACATAACTCCAAATTTTACTTATATAAACCAAAAGCTTACATGTACTCTCGTGGAATCGCTAAGACTTTATTTCTTAAAGAGATCATCTCATTCTCTCACCTCCTCTTTATATCTAGCTATATTACTGCAATTGGTTATGCCACCATTTTCTGGAAAATTGATACTTGGGGACTCAATTGCAGTCTAAAGAACTCATGCACAAAAGTTGTAGCCAAGCATAGGCCATGAGGATTAGATCAGTATAAGCAACCTAGACTACATGGGCATCTGCCAGGGTAGAGTATAGAATGTCATACAGTTGAACAAAAAAGGGTAATGCAACTTGACTACTGTATTCATTAACTAAACAGTAAGTGAATAAATAAAAACTCCAACTCATCAAATAGCACAATTTGCACTAATAAGTAATAAGTTCACAAATGAGTTTTATATCTCTTTCTCTCTCACTCACTCACTGAGATATAATTTGAGACAATGGGTCAAAGGTAATTGCTGGCTAGCTAAACATACCATTATATAGGCATTGCCATTGACCGTAAACAACTACATAGAGTTGGAGAAAGACCTTCAAATAAAACCAATACCTAAACTCCCTCATGTTCCCAATATTTGAAATCAACAAAACTCACCACAAAGTTAATGATTCTATGTACCTACTAAGCAATAATACAAATAATCTTCAAATTTCAACCGCAAACATGGGTGTGGTTGTTAGTCCCCGACGAACGATGCAGTGGTGAAGGGGTTGAAGTAAACAATTAATGATAGCAAGTTTACAAAATTACACAATATGAAAATGGAGAAAAGAAATTGCTAACGCTTTGCGTCACCAAACAATGAAAAGCAAAAAAGAATAATGAAAGGAAGCAGATTAAAAAATGAGACCTTTTAAAGAGATTCTTACCGTCGATCTGCATCTTTTAACTTTCAGAGACGGTTCTACCGCTAGGAATCGTCATGTGCGTGACTCTTATACGGTGGCATGAGATTACATAACCTTAATAACAATTAAAAAAAATACACCCATCACAAATAGAGGTGATTTTCCAGCCACATCCCACGTAGCTACAAAAACCCTAACAAAAATAACAAACTAAATAAAGGGATCAAATAATACTCAAACCCCTAAAAATTTTAGATAGAAAGATTAAAACCCACCTATAGTTATTAACGTATGTAACTTAAGGCAACATTGAAGGTCAATCATACTCCTTATTTCTCCATTCTTTCTTCATCCCCACCTGAAAAAGCTTAAACCAATATGTATATCAGTATACCAATATGTATAGTATACCAATATGTATATCAGTATAATATGTGATAGTAAAGTAAATACACCCATCACAAATAGAGGATCTATTTTGCATTCAAACTCCTTTCCTTAATAGTACTCCCTCCGTCCCAAATTAAATTGACCAAAAAATTTCAATTTTTCTCTTGATTAAGGTAGTAGGATGATAGGACTAAGAGATAAGCTGATCCGAAGAAATTACACAACTCCCAATAGATTGCCTAAAATTCTCGGTTTACACCCAAATTAAACATTTTCAAACAACTCAATCACATCTTGGCAACAATCGAAAGCATACAATCAACCATGAACAATTAACCTAAAACAAAGCAATATAGATTTCTAAACTAAACCCAAAACCACCAACATAACACCAAAATACAAATAGAGAAATGGGGATATAGATTATAGAATAGAACTTTGAATACCCAAATCAACGGGAGGACCTTAGTGTTCGACGATAATGGGGATATAGATAATGGGTTAGAATAGAATCCAAAAAAAAAAAAGAGTGAATTACATTTGATAAATAGTGAATTTGCGAGATTACCCATACCCAAAGGAAGAGCATACACCAAAGTGGCAGCTATGGCTTCGGAAAAACCCTCGAGCGCTCAACTGGTACGAACCCTCTTGGAACTGGGTTGGATCGTCGCTTGAAGAAGTCGGAGGCCGGCGGATCCCAATTTGGATTGAGAGTTCTCAAATGGTATCTCTGAGCTTTATTGATTTCTAACCCTTTAAATAAAGGATTCAAATGCAAATTATTGTATTAGCCAAACGGTTGCTGCAGCACCTATTACAAACCAAAAAAAAAATGAGGCTCTAAGCTCATGTGTAGTGGACAATATATATGAAATACTAAAGATAGTATTTTGTCCGTCCCAAATTGAAAATCCATTACGAACATTCATTTTCAGACGGACTTAATAGCTTTTTTGATCCAAGACATGAAATTTAAGTTGTTCAATTTTTCAAATGCTCAGGGGTACCTTCGTATGAATAACAGTGAACGATAACTGTCCAAATTCCCCAAAAGATTCCATGCCTTGCCAACATGTTCATCAAAAACTGCCTCACTTTCTTCCTCCATATTCAATCTGACTACCTCGATCTTAACTCTGATCAAACTCATATACACATCAGCACCCCCCCCCCAAACACACACACAAACACTCATATAAACATCATCTAAAATAGAATAAACACAACACACGATTACAAAAAATAGACAACCCTCATATAAACATCATATAAATGGTCCTAATTCTACCAAGCCTCCACTAAAAAAGGAACAACCTGGAATTGTAAATTCTAACATTATCAGAATTACAAATCAAGCCAAAGTAATCAAGTGATAATTCATCAAAGGTTAGATAATTAAGAAAAAACGCAAAAAGTTTGTACCTTGATTGAACCGGGTCGATTTCAAATACTAATGAGAATGGATTAATGCTTTGCCCTATTTGCAGCTAAACAGCTTGGTTGAGCATGGAGATGGAGATATAAGAATTGCTCCACTGGAATAATGAGAAAAGAGAGATAGGTTCTGATTTCCTGAAGATATGAATTGCTCCAGTAAAATATGATATGTGGAATTCTTATGTGCATACTGTCATGGATAAAAAGGGCAAAGCAAAAAATGACTTTCTTGGTAATTTGCAAAACTGATACGTAAAACATGTTTCAACAGAAGACACTGGGTTAGGCATTTAATCAAACAACTTATGTGCACACAAAAGCAGTCAACAACAGCAAGGATCGCAACGAAGAACTGGGTTAGGCATTCAATCAAGCAGCTTATGTGCTGCGAAACGGATGCTGAGGCAAGTAAGAGATAACATATAGTGAGAGAAAGATTTGACACAACATTAGGCCAAGGCCATTGATGAGTTTAAGGCTTATTAAAAATAAGAATGGCTTTATTACCTGGAGTAGGTCAATTTGCCTTTTCTTATTTTTCAAACTTAGAATTGGACTTTGCCTTTTCTTATTTTTCAAACTTAGTTGTTGCTGTGGTTTGTGAAGAACAAATTTATACTTACCTAGGAGCTTATTGTTGTCTGTATTCAGATTACCCAACAATTGTATACATCCAACCCATTCCATTCACAACCCAAACTTCCAGCCCAGCAAGGATCGCAAGAAATAATGGCAAGAAGGCGGCGCCTGCGGACATGGAAGGGCGAACGAAGGCATTTTTGTGATTTAGAGAGAGAAAATTTGAGGAAGGGGAGAGATGACGATAGGGAAGGAGACGATCCAGACGTTAAGTTGGAGAGAAGATGTGCAGATCGTGGGTGACGGTTGAGGGGTGGGTAAATGTTGAAGATTAATCTCGGCCGTCGGATTCAATTTTTAATTTTCAATCCTGACCTCTCTTTATATAAAGATAAGAGGCAGTTAAATGCCCCTTGTATTGTATAATAGATAATTGTTTAGTGTTAAATTTTAGCTACATACTCCCTCCATTTCATTACAAATCACACATTTTTCTTTTTGGACGTCCCACTATAAATCACACACTTTCTAAAATGGCAAATAATCTTTAATATTCCCTCCACTCATTTTCTCTCCTACATTATTTTAATACTCACAACACCATTATAATTTACTATTCCCTCCACTCATTCTCTCTCCTATTTTACTTTTATACTCACAATATTTATATTATTATTTTTTTCCTTAATCTACGCGTGAACAGTAAGTGAGTGAATTGTAATGGGACGGAGGAAGTACTTTTTAAATTTATTGAGTTACTTGTAAGGAATATTTATTGCAATATTAAAAAATTATGTAGCCCAATTTTATTCATTTCAAAAATGTATATTACTTTCATCCAAAAATGAATAATTAAAAAAAAATGCTACTTCTTTTGCTCAAAAAATTAATATTACTTCCTTCGCCTCAATGAATATTTTAGAAAAAAATACTACTTCATTCGTCTCAAAAATAAATGTTAATACCTTTGTCCAAAATAAATATTTTTCTTGAGACCAAATTAAATGTTTTTCTTGAGACTAAGACACTAATTAACATTCATTTTTTGAGACTAAGACATTAACATTTATTATATTTTGAGACGAATGCATTAACATTTATTATTGAGAATTCATTTTTTGAGACTAAGAAATTAACATTTATTATATTTTGAGACGAATGCATTAACATTTATTATTGAGACGAATGAAGAGGTATTATTTTCTAAAACAATCACTGGGATGAATTTTGGACAAAAGAAATATTATTATTATTTTAGTTATTCATTTTGGGACAAAATAATATTAATTTTTTAAAAGAAGTAGAAATTTTTTCAAAATAATTAATTTGAGACGGAAAAAATAATACTTTCTCTTAATTTCCTTTATCAAGACATAATTTTCTTAATCAAAATGATTGTTTAACAATTTAATTAAGTTGAGACAAAAAAAGTACTTTTTTTTTAGTACAAGTAGTGATTTTATATTTCAGATTTTTTTTTTTTTGAAAATTTTCATAACTATCGTAATAAAATTGAGCAAATTTAATTAAGGTGAGACAAAAAAAAATTCAATTTTTTTAATGCATTAAATCTCAAAGTAAAAGTCATTGAAAAGAAACGTTTAAAATTTATGGGTAAATGCTTAAATTAATTATGAATGAATTTCAAAACTCAATTCCTCGGTTGAACAAATATAATGGCTTCCCAGTCCCCAGTACTAGCAAGACTTGGAAATGATGAATATTAACTAAATATGTGCATTCACTTACAAGGAAAATGGTTCATTTATTTTGTTAATTCGTTTTTGTAAAAAAAAAAAAAATTAATTCCGAAAATGGCAGTTCCGGATTTTAAAAAACAAAAAAAAATTTGAAATCCGGAAATGGTAGTTCCGGATTACCTTATTCCGGAATTACCACTTCCGGAATACAATAAAAAGTGTTACTTTGGTAAATAAATTTTTTAGGATGTTATTTTGGTATATAAGTTTTTAAAAACCTATATTTTGAAAAAAAAAAAATCTTTCTTATACTATCCGTGTTTTTTTTTTTTTTTTTTTTTGTGAATATCCTGTTCTATCCATGGAATTTATCTTGTTCTTATGATCTTATTCCATTATCTAGAAGCACAACTACTGTTTACTTTTTCATTTTTTTTTTAATTACTAATTCCTCATTTTTTCTCAAAATGAATTATCAATTTTTTTTAGATATTATTTTATACATTCATTTTGAGACAGAGATGGTATATATTTTTAATTTAATATTCATTATTTATATTATGATTTTTTTTTTCATTTAAGCAAAACTATTCAATTTGTACGATTAATTTTTTAAACTAAATTACAAAACTTTGAAAATATGTTAAAATATTGAAGATGAAATAAAAAACAAGAATTAATTGGAGAAACTCACGTAAAATACAAATTTAAAATACAAACAAAAATAAAATAACATTAAAAGTGGAACTACAAATTCAAATAAAAAATACAAATACAAATATCATGAAATTGAAATCATTTTTAATATCTGATAGATTGTTACCGGATGGTCCAATATTTTGGTATAGCTTCCATGCCCGTCTATGTTATTTGAAGTTTGAAAGTTTTGTTGATCAGCTATTTTCTACATAACTTTTGTCAGTTCACTTTCGATGTACGCTCGTGCAACTGTATCCGAAATAGTGTTGATGTCTATCATCATTATTTTACTTTTATCACGCAATTCTATCTGCTCAACTTTCCTTTTCAGCACTTCCACCATTTTTTCATTTTGACGTATTAACAAATTGATAGCTGTTGTTGAATCAGCATTTTGATTTCTCTTAAATTTAGCTTTTTTAAACTCAATTGGTATTTGGGATGAAGTAAAAGAAGGGCTACTATCGTCAATTAAATTGATAGAAAATTGTTACAAATCAGGAGATGACGATGATATGGGTGTCTCAGGTGCTTGTGAATTGAGGTATGACTAACTATTACCATGGTTTGGGGCAAATTTTTCGATATTTTTCATCTGCTCCCATGCATGATCAAATTTGAACCCTTTTGCAAATTCTAAATCTTGATATAAGATGGTTTTCACTTGATCATACTACATCCAATAATGAGACCCAAATAATTATTACAAAATAATATTAAAAACGATATATGAAACAAAAAATAATATGTACTCACTATGTCCTTTTCTGAAGCACCACTACGATTCAAATTTTCAATCTGCCAAATACAACCCCTTAATATTCCCATAGCTTTAATTATGATAGTCATACGACATTCCAGAGATCTTCGATTTCGCTTCTGCAGGAGCGCAATTTTTGTCGAGTTGTATTCGATCACAATTCGAGACCAAAATTGATCTCTCGACTGGTTGGTACCTATGATTGGGTTTTGGGAAATGTCAACATAAACTTTGGATAGATGTATGTCCTCTGCAGGAACGTAAAAAGCACTTATTTGTGTTGAAGCCATTTAGAAATATGTGTGCTTAAGACAAATGAGGAGAAAGATAACTAAATAGAAAGAACTGGTGATTTGTGAGTTTTAATAGGAATGTGATATGGTATTTATAGAATATTCGTCAAATATTTTCTAGAAAAATATCTAGAAATTTTCTAGACAAATATTTAGATATTTATATAATTCATCTACACAATTATGGTCTTTATAAAGGAAAGTGTGGATGAGTTTAACACATCAAATTTATTCAGCCAAGTCAATATGAATTTCAATATTCGCGGTCCATCACTTTCAGTATTATCTAACTAGTCTTCTTCCTCCTCTTCTGATGATGACGAACTAATTTTAAAACAGATCTCGATAAATCAAGAACTTGCTTCTCAATTACTCGCTAATCATCATGCTCCGACTATCCGTAGGGGCTCAATTCCTGTCCATATAACAATTGATCGATCAAGAGAAATTGGTGATCTTAAAATGTTCAATGATTATTTCGCAGATAAAACCACATGGGGGAAGAGCGGTTTCGATGTCGATTTCGAATGTCTCGTGAGATATTCTTTCGTATAGCTGATGCTATAAAAACTCATGACAATTACTTTGTTCAAAAAAGAAATACAGCTGGTACACTCGGGTTATCGACTTTTCAAAAGTTAACTGCCGCTTTGCGGATCCTGTCACTAGGTATGCCTGCCGATGCAGTTGATGAGTATATTCAAATAGGAGAGTCTAATCCAATAGAGTGTCTTAACCGATTTTGTCAAGGTATTATCGAGGTATTTGGAGGGGAGTATATACGTTCACCCAACGTTACTGACGTTGCTAGGCTATTGGAAATTGGTAAGAAACGTGGCTTTCTAGGCATGTTAGGCAGCTTAGATTGTATGCATTGAAGTTGGAAAAATTGTCCAACTGCATGGGTCGGCCAATATTCTGGAAGAAGCGGACATCCAACCATCATTCTCGAGGCAGTAGTCGATTATGAATTTTGGATTTGGCATGCATATTTTGTTATGCTCGGCTCTAATAATGACATAAATGCTTAGAGTTATCTAACCTTTTTTGCAATCTTGCTAAAGGTATTGTACCCCCGACAAACTTTATCATTTGCGGAAAGGAGTATAACATGGGCTATTATTTAGTTGATGGTATATATCTGAAATGGGCAACTCTTATGCAAACTATGTAGGTGTTAGTGCCCTAGGCCTATAGAGATAGACTTATTTGTAATGTCATTTTCATTTATATATGAGATTATTACCTTGATTATTATATGTGTTTGCATGTTTACTTTAATAATTGTGTCCCTAGTACTTATGAAGCACTAGTATGAAGTCTAATGGATAATCATGTGATGATTATATGCATGGAGATGCACATTAGATTCATGGGTACTTGTTAGAGAACAAGGTACTGGACTTGACCCATTATGAGATTTATGTCATGGTCATATGTCATAAATAAATCTCATATAGTTATATCATTGATATCCTTTGACCTGAGATTATCATCGTCTTCCACTCGATGAATATTATGTTTGATATAGTTTAACGTTGTCTTTAACCGGATAACAATAAGGGCTATTATTGGCATGATATGATTCTTGTTGGGAAGAATGATAAGTCAAGATGGAAATTTGTCCCTCGTAAAGAGAGATGTTTGCTAGGCCACTCGTAAGTAAGATTGATGTAGTGCATGGCCATGCCCGAATGAATTAATGTGATTAATATCATTCGATTAATCAATTTACTAGTAACGAGAAAGCATTGAACAATATGAGTTGACGTGGACCATGACTCATGTTCAATATAACATCGTGTGACAAAGGGATTGTGATATGTTCTATGTAGGAAAATCGAACTTGATATTATATTAATTGGGTAGGCATGATGGCTTGCTAGAGTCCGCTCATGTCTTATGAGGATCGATGTGATCGAACTCATTGCCAACTTAATATAGTCCTATGGGGTCACACGCATCGAACGAATTGTCAAAAATGAAGAATATGGAAATTTTGCACTCAGGGGACGACTCGTCCCTAGGCCTGAACTAACTATTCCCTTGGCCTGGGACGAGAGAATCAGAGGGAGTGTCTTGAGGGACGACTCGTGCCCATGGGGACGAGTCGTGCCCTTAGGGACGACTCGTGACCTGAGACAGAACCAACTATTCCCCTTAAAGGGGACGCCGATGTCGAGAACATCATAGCGAGGGACGACTCGTGCCACGGGGGACGAGTCGTCCCGTCGGTCTTTGGGCGATACGTAAATGACCTAAAATTAGGGTTTTCGCAAAGGGCTTTTATTTATAACGTATAAATACAAACCCTTAGTTGCCTACTGATCATACTCACGTTTTGGGTTTAGAGAAACACAAAAGAGAGTGATTCCAATTGTGAATTGAGAATCGAAACACCATTCAATTCCATATTCTTCATCGATTGAAAGGAGTTTCAATCTAAGGATCTAGCAATCCACCTAGAAGGATTCTAGGATTCGTTCAACGCGTGGATACACATAGAGGATCTTCGCTATTCAAGATCTTTTCGTTCGTGATTCAAGAATCGTTCATCGAAGATTCGCTAGTTCTTCAATCTGGAGTTGGAACGCGTTTATCAACGATAAAAGCACACAAGGTTAGTAATTCTAAATCATTCTTCTTAATTAATCATCTAGAACGGATCCTAGGGCTTCGGGTTTTTCGAGTTAATTTGCATTATTCCGCTGCGCATGGACCCTCGAAACCCAACAGTATCCATGATCATGTTAAAAAGAAACATTTCGCAATGAAACAAGAATCGTGTAGAAAGGACGTCGAACGTGTATTCGGAGTTATAAAATCACGATTTGCAATTTGGCAGAACCGTTTCGCTATTGGAATAAAAGGGACTTACATGCTATAATTATTACATGTATTATAATTCATAATATGATAATTGACGATTAACATGATGTGATCGTAGAATTCAAGATGCAATGGATACACATGCCCCCGATGTAGAAAATACTCGATTTCGACGATTTCTCGAGCGACACAAACAAATCAATGATCAACGAGTTCACTTTGAATTTAGAGATGCCTTGATTGAACATTTATAGGATAAATATATAAATTCAGAGAATTAAATGTTCATCTATCATTGTCATGTAACTTAATTTTTTGTAGAAATTGTATTTTGAAGCATTTTATTTTAATTATCTGTTTTAATGTTTCTTCTAATAAATTTGTATTTTAAATTTATTTATTTATAGTTATTAATTGTCTTATTTAAGTTTTATAGCATACTATTTAATATAATGTAATTTGAATAATATTAAATATGATTAATGAAAAACAAATTAATTAAATGAAATAATAAGAATCTTCTGAAAATATTTTTATTTAGTGCAAAATTTGAAACAAAACATTGTATATGGTGAAAGATATTTGATACTGAAATTGTAATATTTTATTATTTTGATGCAATTTATCCACCAAAACTGTTGGAGATGGTCTTTACGAGAAAGAGTGAGTATTTTGTTTGACGGAAGTCTTTTTCCAACCACTTCAAATGCTCAAAGTATTACACTACTAGTACATGCCCGTGTTCAAGGATACGGATTTTTTTTTTTTAATTTAATTTTTTTTAAGGGCAAAATGGAAAAGAAATAAATGTATGAGGGCAAAATGAAAAAAAAACTCATTTAAAACTATTCATTCAACTGTTCACCTCTTCTCTCATTTATACTATAGATTTGCCAAAATAAGAAAGAAAATGAGTAAACATTGAAAAGAAATGTGAGAGTGGAGCCATAAGAAAAGCTTGCTTTGTCTCGTGTCTTATTTTCAAATTCAACTTGTGACCCCACACCCCTCTAAAGAGTATCATCATTTTTTACTACTTTCCCAACGTCCCTATTTTCAAAAATCAAATTCCTTTGGAGCCCATACAAATCTACCTTCTCTTTCCCCCTTTCTATTTATGCAGATTTCTCATCATGAATGATCTCAAGCACATTTCCGGCCATGGATGATTAATCGTAAACTACTTAAACCCATCTGAAAGATACATCAAATGGCATGTTTTCTTGCCTGTTTTGGCTTCTCCAAGAAACAAAAACGCAGGAGGATCAGCAGAAAAATCTTGTCTTCTGATTGTTCAGACTCCAAAAAGGTGAGATCTTTTCACTTGTTGGTCTCTTTCGATTGCATTGATCTGTCAAGATTTGTGATAGTTAAGACTTAAGAATTTTCAACATCTGAATTTTCTGTAGAGAATTCGAGCTGAGTATGAACCCATTACGAGTACAAAAAGAACCATCGCGTCTGACTCCGAACCCAGGTGAGGGTTTGATTTGATTTGGCATGTGTATTTTAATTCTTGTTAAACGAAAAGACCATCTTGCTTGACTTTTCAGATTGAGTAAAAAAATCATTATTTGGTGTATGTTCTGAACAACTTTTCCTGAATAGCCCTGTTTATTGTAGTTATTCCTTATAAATAAGTCAACGTACATGAAAAATGCGGTATTTTAGGAAGGACATAATAAATAATCAAAAGAATTGCTATGTCCATCCCAAAATGAATCTCCATTTTTGTTATAGGTAGTGGGTGTTTCACTGACAAGCATTTAGAGTCATATAAAAAGTTGTATGGTAACTAAGATTTTAGGTGGAGGGACTATTTGGGATGTCTTCTTATTGCTCATGAATATTATGGTTTTATTTGTTGTAGAGATAAGCCCAAAGAGAAACAGATTTCTAAGGTGAGAAAGAAAGTAAGCTTTAATTTAAATGTTAGAGCATATGAGCCATTGCCAAAAGAACCGGAGATTGAAGAAGAAATCGAGCAAGAACTTGTTTCACAATCATCTTACCCTTCAAACCATAGATATCAGAACTATAATGATAGCTACGACGAAGAAGATGATGACATACAACTTGATGAAAGTGATCTAGATGACTGTGATGATGACCTTGATGATCTTGATGAAGAATATGATAATGAGTATGATGATAATTCTAAACTGAGTCAACTCGATTCTTCCAAAGATGAAACTTGTAATGTCCGAGAGAGAGAGAGAAGTAGGTATGTATGTTCTGTACTGAATCCGATTGAAAATATGAGTCAGTGGAGAGAAATCAAGGAAAGGGAGACTTTAATATTCAAGAACCGGAGAAAGGAAAATATTCCTCCTTTGCAAGTATCTTCGAGTATGATGGTGGGGTCGGATAAAGTGCCTCTTATTTCTTCACCAAGTTCTAGACTTTCCGAGGAAATTATGCAAGAAAATGCAGTTACAAGTAGCCTCTCGAGATGGGTTTCGCCTCAAGAAATAGCGGCAAGGTCGACTTCATGCCCACTTCAAGAAAAAAGTGTGTGCGTGGGTAAATCGAATCTGTACAATAGCATTTGTGAGATTGATGAACAAATGAAGTATAAGAGCAGAATCAATAAGGGAGTTGCATGAGTTCTCTTTCTGTGGATTTTTTTTATATATGTTAGGAAAAAATAATTTGAGATTGGATTGTGAGATTGTTGTTGTGTTCGTTTTTGCTTTAGTTTTTCTGTCAAAGAAATGAAGAATACATTATTTTTGTTGCTTCTATTTCTTTAATTGATTTTCTGTTAAATTTGGTTCATCCTGTATTGTTTCAGTGGTCTTGCTGGGCAATATACCATTTGGTTTCTCATTTGACAGTCGTCGTAGTATGTCCTTTAAGCCATTTGATTCTCGTAGTTTATCATCATACAATTTCGTTTCTCAGTTGTTGTCAGCCTGACATGATACGTGTTTCTCCTTTGTCGAATTATGTCACCCCAGAAAGTCTATAAAAGACATAACTTTCATTCATGAACATTTCTCAGACATGATATTTGTTTCTCGAATGTAACCAGTAAATGTCAGACCCGTATAAATAGGACGGAGGGAATACGAAATATGAGTAATGACTAATAAAAAAGGGTTTTAAGAACTTTTGTGTTGTACTACTGTGTTATTTTGTTCATGTACTCTACCACTAATGAAAAAAATCACACAAAATGAACAACAATATAAAACCAAAGAAAAGTTCAGGAGATTGGCTGCCTCTCAAATCTTATTTACTTTACATAATCATTTTACAACCATGTTCAGACAAACACATACAGAAATGTTTTTGACAGCATTATTACAGTTAGAAACTAGGAAGCACCAGTAAACTAACTCCATTGATTCAGTCCATCTTCTCTGCAGCACTCATATTCATCTTTGCACAGTACTCGAACAAACTACCATCGTAGCATCGCCTAATTGCCTCTTTTGAGAGAAACCCTTCTTCATCCCTTGCTAGAACGTACAGAATACCCCACTCACCCTTATTTGCAATCCTGGAAAATACAAAAGAAAACGGAACACATTATTTGAAACAATATAGATGATCCCACATCAAACAGTTAAAAGTTGGAATACAATATAGGTTAAAGGGCAAGATATAAACCATCCAAAGATGTCAAAAGCTTCTCGGTTTCCTTCGGTCATGTCCCACAGCTCCCCTAGCGTGAGCTTGTCAGGCAGTGTATGAGCATACTTGCTAAACATGTTCTCAAAGTTCACTGGCATGTACCTGTAGATATTCATTTTTATAGGTTAAAAAAAAAAAAAAAAAATTAAACGAACACAATATTTTTCTTACCTTCCTTCAGTATCATATGTTCCGGAATCACTTCCATGCTTGGATCTGTGAATGTTGTATATATAGATGGGAAACAGAGGTGAAGGAATCCAGCCCTATGGAACATCAAGATTAAAAAAGTTAAATAAAAAAATATATCAACAGAAGCTTTGAAGTCATCAATGCCTTGAATAAAAACTCACAGGCAGAGTTGGATAGCTCAAACCAACATTGATAGCAACAGCAAGGATAAGAGAGGCAATCATATTGAATCCAATCTGTCTCAGTCCTGCATTGAAAAGAAACCAAGAAAGGTAAACTGAGCTATTCATTGGCATGTGAGCTTGAACTTAGCTTAGCTTAGTAGAATATATTTGGCTTTGCTTCATCAAGTGACTTGTATTTCCCCACTGGTACTCAACTCAAAACCGCGATTAATCTTATTCAAAAATCACAATAACTTTTAACAATTCTTTTGCTATCAATCAAGATAAAGAGACAGCATTTTTGCTAAATTATACCATGGGACAAGAATAATTTTTACTGTCTACTTAGAATCATGAAGCATTTTGTCTAATTAAATACCATATTGCCAATAAAAAAAAGGATGTTCCTTTTGGAAGGTGCAAGAGACAAAAGCCTTCAGTGCACCCTTTGGGTTCTCAGCGCGTATAGAAAATGGAAAGGTGAATGTGAATCCAGCACTCACCAGAATAGGTCTCCCAAGGGTAAATGATACCATCATCATTTTGATCAAAGAAAGCCACATGCTGCTGAAGAACACTCAAGTTATGGTGTCTATGACCTGGTGTTCCATTTGGATGCTCTGTATCCACAGCAGCCAATCCTCTAGCCATATCTGGACAACATGCGTGAGAGAAAGCAGTAAGCTTGCTTCACTTGTCATACACTTCAACCTTCAACGGAAAGTTGTATACATACCAAGCTTGGAAAAAAGAAAGGTACAACTAATTTAACAATACCACAAAAATCATGTTTTGAATCAAAGTCATCCCCCGTGACCTGATTTCACAAGAGCATTAACAGTTCCCATTACGTAGTTGTTGCAAATTACAAGTCCAAAGAATTATCAGTGATGGCAAAAACTAGAACGAAAAGGTCTGAATTTTTACCACGAGGTCCAAACTCGTATAAGTTTGAACTAAAAAATAAAACACAGATTTACTTGCAAAAGAGTTGATACGTTTAATAAGAAACTTTTCACACATTTTCATGTACTATTTGTAATGGGAGCAAAACCCCAAGATGTTTTTTAGAATTTCTGAGAAGGAAAGCCGTCAAGAGCATCCATAGAACTTCAGAAATACTACTCCCTCCGTCCCAAGGAGCAGAGTTACAATTTCCTTTTCGACCGTCCCAGAAAAAAGAGTGGTGAAGGTAAATGAGAGGGAATTTAGAAATTGCGTGTGATTTATCATGTCAAATGTGACTCTTTTTTAGAAGAGACGAGGAGTATAAGTCTGTAAATTGTAAAACTTAATGGCGCTTAAAGTTCTTCCTAGAGTAACTGACATCCTATTATTCCATTATTTGGCTAGTGGCTATGCCACTAGTTACCCGTGCTTTTTTTTTTAATTGGGTTTTTAAATAAATAAATTCCTTAAGCAATTACAAGATTGACACATGAAGTGTCTTGGATGATATTGCCTAGTATTTTAGAAACAACCCAGAAATACGACTTGACCCTATGGGGCTTGTGGGTTTCGAACCCAGAACCTCCCATAGGTGATGCCCTTATCGGGACTTATCGAGACTCCGGATACCACATGAACAAATGTCTTTGGTTTGTATCAAAAAACAAGAAACAAGAAGAAAAAAAACGCTATGGTAATGCCATGCTTGCAAAGATACTAAGAGAAAGCTTCACTTGCCTAGTTTGGCTTCAAGTTAAGGGATCTTGATTTTGGAGTTCTAACTCATGAGTCCCACTATTTTTTTTGGTCTACATTTTTGTTTCTTTCCATCCTTAATGCACCAAGTTACAAAGACTTGAAAAAAGTTTCAAGACATTCAGAAACGAGATTTTACAATGCAAATGGGAGCATTGACAAGGTCAATGAACTGCCCCTAGCAACAGGCCAGGTGCCAGACTCCTTAGAGCATGCACACACACTCAAACATTATCACGGATTTGGAATTGTTGCTCCCATGATTTTACCACTATCATGCTCCCAACGGGTGAGATTTGACCACATCTCTCACTTTGCGAGATGTATGGCCGAGATGAGTAGGGCAATATGTGACACACAGTTCATCATGGTCATCCATCTCACAAGTGGGTGATGAGGCCAAATATTGCTCATTGGGAGCATGGAAGCAACAAAACAATAGGAGCAACATTCCCTTGTCCATGCACATGTGTCTATATACATCTTACTAGTATATTCTATGGGATAAATGGGGTTTGGACTATTGGGGACAAGGAACTATTCTTGCAGCCTGCAACGCTTCCAAGGGTGATGATTTGGCCACACCCGGCTCAGATCCGCGAACTCATCAGTTATCTCTTGCTTCGAGCGCTGGATCATTTACGGTGAGTGCGAGAAGCCATACATAAAGCTCGATTTGCGAACTGAATCAATGTTACTGGCACAAGTGTTGTAAAAAAAAAATCACTTCTCGGATAGACTCCCTGCTATGAGGCACGTGGTGGGCACGTGTGAGGTGTTGATGGAAGGTTACGGAAGCCTCCCTGATAAGGTTTTAGTGAGCCTCGTGGGCTGTCGAACCGTTAGCGCTTGTCAGGTACGGACGAGACATTTCGCGAATTTCAAAGGATGCCATAAATGCTAACCGCCATTAATTCAAAATTTAAACTGTCGGTTCTCGAGGGGGTGGCTTATCAATACGGGTTAACCCGAACCATTCTTGACGTATAAATAGGAAACCCTTCTTCCTTCACAATCTTTTATCACCTCAAGCTTTCAGTTTGCACCGTAGAGAGAAATATCCAACTTCCTTAAACTCCCTTGTGCTAATCTTTTCTCCGTTAGTATTTGTCAATTTCTTTTGCAGCTCTTCCTTTCTTCCTTATCTATTATTCACCATGACTTATAGGCTTGAGCGTCCCTAAGAACAAGGTTCTGGGATTACCACATATACCTTTGCCGTAGATAGGAAATCCGGTGGGATATATCGGTTGGTAGCCGGAGGGATGTGGGTGAAACTCACCCTAGACTCCTTTAGGTATTTCTCTATTAGGTATGACTGGGTCAGACCCCGATTGTGGGAGGCAAAGAAGAGAGCGTACATGAATGGGGACATGTTGGTTACGGAGGATCACCCTCGGCTAAGAAATTTTGTTATGGTGGTGTTGTGCAGGTTCCCCCGAGATCGCGATCAAGCTTTGAACGCCCAAGATCAAGTAAGAAAAGCTCACTTAGATTTCATGGCTCGATTTCAAACTGACGGGGAGAACGTGGAGCTTAATAATGAGAATGTGTGGTATTGGCCCCTGAAGCCCCACATGTGTCCCCTCTGGCCGGGGTTGAACCAGTTGCATAACTTGAAGCCCAACCTAGGGTTGTTATTGACTTGTGAAGCCCAACCTAGGGTTGTTATTGACTTGTGTAGTAGTAGGGACAAGACTGTTTATTGGGATGAGCTGGATTTGGAGGAAGCTCAACCCTCCCTCATACGCTTCTTTGGACCAATTTGGGTTCGGAAGTAGTTCTGAAACTGAGAAGGATGATAGGAAGAACGTAGACCGTATGGCGGTGGATACTGCCCAAAGAGCTGTTGAGATAGTTAATGCTTTCCCAGAAGGCCATGTGGGGACTACTGTTGTTCGCGAGCAAAGTCAACATGGTGCTTCCATCTTTGGTCGCGGTCCCTCTAGGAAGAAAACTGCAGCCTGTAAGGCTTTAGATGACGATCTGTCCTCAACCTTCAACATTGACTTGAACACTTTTTCTGTTCGCGGGCTGCAGGAGGTTGAGCTTAATGGGAGTCTGCGTCCAGAGACTATTTTCGATGTCCGGGATCGCAATAAGGAGTGTCTTCTTTTTGGAGCCCAATTTAAGAACGGACTTAGGCTTCTACTTTCCCTTTCATCGTCCAATTCTTAACTTTCAATAATTGCATGCCAATACATCTCACTCCCAATACTATCCGAGCTCTAGTATCTTTTATTGCGGTGAGTAGAGTGCTAGGTTATGAGCCTAGCCTTTCAGGCCTATATGTCTTCTATAATAACCAGATAACCAATGGAAACTTGGGACTTAAAACCAAAGCCAACTCTCCATCCCCCAAATAATAAATTTGACTAGAAGAGTATCTTTGTGATTGGGAACAGGTTTGGGTGGAGTTTTCCCCGACCAGAGGGAGTAGTGCCCCTTAGAGTTTCTGCGAGCTCTTATCCTAGCTAATCTGAGTCCGCAGATTTCCAGACCGCGGTTGCAAAGTACCTAGCCACTCATTCCAAAGAAAATGTGACCGCGGTCTTTGATCTGGCGGCCATAATAGAGATTGAGCCCATGCTCATATACGCCGGGATGGATCCCCCGAGAGAGGGTTTGGATGTGGCGTCTAAAGTAGAGATAGAACTTATCCTTCGCGAGAGAGTCCATGAGTTCTTTTGGTTTGAGTCTCAATTTGGAACTTGGATAGGCGCGATCTGCGAACCGCCGGAGTGGATTGATCTCTTTTTGTTTTATGTCTTTATTTATCGTCACTTTTTTTTTGTTTCAATCTCTGAATTCATTCTGACCTTTTCTCTGTTCAAATCCCGAAGATATTATGATGGCCCCAGGGTGTTAGCTGTTGAGCTAAAGGCTTCCAAGGTGCGCCAGCTCACCCTTCAAAATAAATCTAGAGAGGAGAAGCTTCAAGGGGTAGCTGCCTCTGGGGTGGTGCTTCTCGTAACTGATCGGGTATATGGGGAGCTTTTGGCTGCAGGGAGTGGCATTCCCATAACCAAAGATCTTCAACCTCGGCCTCAAACTAGCCGAGGTCGCGGGGCCGCCGGTGATCGCGCTGTTTCTACTGCTCATACTTCTTCCGGTGAAATGGGGAGGAAAAGGCCGGAGTCCGAGGTGGAAGGCCAGAATAAAGATAAACAGCCCGGGTTCAAGCCCTTAAGGTTATAACCTTTGCGATCCTCACTAGCTCGCCAGACAGATCAAGCTCTATCTGCGGAGCTGCCTATTCAACTGCAACAACTGCTTCTGATCCATAGGTGAGCGAAAAAAGAGTTTCACCCGTAGAGTTTCTTATTGTGGTGCGGACTACCCATAATGCGGTCTGAAGCTCATATAACCATTGTCTGCCTCCCCTTTCTAAGTTGTTCTTAAGGGTTGTAAAGACTAGTTTGTTCGCGGCCTCAGCCTGTCAGGATAAGCTACAGTGGACCGTCCGTGCTCTACTTTCATCATTTCACACTCCGTGAATTTTGCTGCGAACTGAGTGCTGTTGTTCGAGACTATTACTCGTGGTAGCCCAAACCGACACCATATGTGATCGTGAACAAAGTTTATCACGTTTTTCTCGAAAATTGCATCCAAAGCTTTGGTTTTTGTCCACTTTGTGAAGTAATTACTACCACATATTTTATACCTCTAGCGATTGGCAAGGGTCCAATTACATCAACTCCCACTTATCAAACGACACGTTGGCACTACCCACGTTTGCTCTGTTGATGGGAGTCTAGAAAAGTCCGCAAACCGCTGCGCTTCACACTTTCTAACATATTCCTCTGCATATTTCCTCATTCTTGGCCAATAGAAACCCTAAAATTTTATCTTGTCGCACAGAGTCCGAACTCCCGAATGTCCTTCACAAACTCCTTCGTGAACTTCGTAGAGTAGGTTTGTGACTATACGAGTTTTCACACATCTTAGGAGAGATTTTGTGAATGACCTTCCGTAGAGTAGTATGTTTGTGACTATATGAGTTTTCACATATCTTAGGAGAGATTTTGTGAATGACCTTCCGTAGAGTATTCCATCTATGACTGTGTACCTTGCGGACAACTTTTTGATGATTATGGATTTGCTTTGGTCCTTGAAGAGGGCGTCTTTTTCGATGTAGTCTTTAATTTCATCTACCTGGTCCCTTTCTTGATGCTCAATGTTATTAATTTTGATCCGATCTATAGCAGGTGCCTCTACAAACTCATTTGGCATTCCGCATTTAGATACTCAATTTCTTGCTTGGTGACTCTTGATAAGAGATATGCATATGCATTGCTCGCTCTCATTATTTCATTTAGCTCATAGTATTCAAAGGTTTTGAGAAGGGTCTTGGCCAGTTCGCAGTACTTCGCTAGGACAGGATTTAGTATCATATTCACCCCGAATTTGATTGACTATGAGCTGAGAGTCACTGTTTATTTCTAGATTTGGTATGCACATGTCCTTAGCTATTCTATGCCCGCTATAATTGCTTCATACTCAACTTAATTGTTATAAGCTTCGAATTTGAACCTTAGGGCCCTTTCAAACCTTTTTCCGCATGGCGCAATCAAGAGTATGCCCACTCCACTATTCAACTTGGTCGCAGGCCCGTCAACGAATAGAGTCCATATTTCTTCTGGCTGCTCTTTGGTTAGAGCTGTCTCTGGTTCTTGACTTTCTTGGGTTTCTTGAGTTTCTATCCTTTTTCTGTTCCCCAATTCGTTGTCCGCAAGTTTGAACGAAGTTTATGCCACAAAGTCTGCTAAAGCTTGCGCTTTGATGGTCCTTCTTGGTGAGTAAGTGATCTGGAACTCAATTAGTTCTATAGACCATGCTAACATTTTACTTGAATACTTTGGCTTGTGCAAGACTTTCTTAAGTGGTGCATCTGTGAATATAGTGATTGGGTGCGCAAAAAATAAGGTCATAGTTTTCGAGCAGTTATTAGCAAGGCATTAGCTAACTTATTTATATTGAGATAGCGACTTTTTACAAAGTACAACACGTTTGATACATAATAAACTGATTTTTGGGAGCTTTGAGAATTTTGAACAAGGGGAGACATTTCTCTGCTGACCGTGAGATGAAGCGGCCAAGTGCGGTGATTCATCCATTTAGCTTTTGCACATCCTTCACACATGCAGGATATTTCATGTCAAGAAGCGCTTGGATTTTCTCAGGGTTTGCCTTGATTCCGCGCTGGTATTACCGTGAATCATAGGAACTTGTCCGCTTTTAGCCCAAATGCACATTTCAAGAGGTTTAACTTCATGTTGTTGCGGCGCAAGTTGAAGACCGTTTCTGCCACGTCAAGATCGTGGGAATTCTCCTTAGTTTTTGTGACCATATCATCAATGTAGGCTTCGAGGTTTTTGCCTAGCTGCTACTTAAAAACGATGTTGACCATTCTTTGGTATTTGGCTCCTGCGTTTTTCAGCCAGAAGGGCATCATTATTCTTTCATGTAAATTTCTTCATTTGTATGAGTATGTTTTGCCCGCAGGTATGAAAGCAACTTAAGAAAAATCTTCTAGAGCCATTTTGATCCGGTGGTAACCAGAGTATGCGTCAATGAAGCTGATGACTATGTCCAGCTATAGAATCCACCAATCTAACAATCCGAGGCAGAGACAAACAATCCTTGTTGAGGTTTATGAAGTCAACACACATACTCCACTTTCCATTTGGCTTCATTTGGCTTTTTCACCATTACCACGTTGGTCAACCACTTGGGATACGATATTTTTTGAATATCCCCACTTTAAGTAGCTTTTCTAACTTTTCCTTGATCGCGATCTCCTTTTCCGGGGAAAAATACCTTGATTTTTGATGAATGCATTTGAAGCAGGAACTATCATTTAGCATGTGGACTATGACATCCTCGCTAATCCCTTGCATGCTTGAACCTACCATGCAACACATCACAATTGTTTCTGAGGTATTCGATCAAGATTTTTCTCTCCTCGGGATGAATTTCCAAGTCGACCTAAACCTTTTGCACAAGATAATCTACATTGATTATTACCTCCTCGTCCTCATCATCATTTATCATAAGTCTCTTGCTCGTCCTCATCATCATTTCGGTTGTTTCACTCTCTCCTCTCCGGTCCTCGTTAATCCCGAGCCCTATTGTTGCTGTTATTACCTTTGACCCAGTTGGTACGCGAGCATTTTGCACTGCCTCGGTTTATAAATGCCACGTCATTCAATTCGATCTTGACCGGAGCGATCTTGGACCCGGTCCGAAGGGTTCGGGCTCATCAAAAATATATTTAGTTCAATTTCTAATTTTTATATGAAATATTGATAACTATTTAAATAATACTCCCTCCGTCCTATTAGTAAAAGGAAATTTACTGTTTGCGCGGAGATTAAGAAAAAAAATAATGATATAAATATTGTGAGTGTAAAAGTAAAATAGGAGAGAGAATGAGTGGAGGGAATAGTAAATTATAATGGTGTTGTGAGTATTAAAATAATGATAGGAGAGAGAATGAGCGGAGGAAATAGTGAATTTGTGATTTGTAATGGGACGAAAAAAAAGGAATATTTGTGGTTTGTAATGGGATGGAGAGAGTACTTATTACTCTCTAGAATCTTAGTGCTAGGCTAGAAACAAGGCTAGCATCAATATAGAACTTGGGGGAAGAGAAAGGTACATGATTCTGTTCACAAGCTATCACATTTTGAACAACAGTACAATAAGTGCACTAATGCTTATCAGTTGAGGAGAATGATACATTTTTAAATACTCCATCCGTCCCAGTAATTACTTCACCATTTTAGATTTGGCACGCAAATTAAGGGTGAAGAAAATGTTGTGAGTGTAATAGTAAATAGGAGAGAGAATGAGTGGAGAAAATAGTAAATTTGAAAAGTGTTGTGAATGTAATAGTGAAATAAGAGAGAGAATAAGTGGAGAAAATAGTAAAGATTCTTTGCCAAAAAAGGAAAGGTGAAGCTTCTAACGGGACGCCATTTTGGTTAAAAGGTGAAGTTATTAATGGGACTGAGGGAGTATATAATTAAGCCTATGTTTGAAAAGTCAATTCTTCCAACTTTATTCAATTTGTTGTTTCATTTCCTCCCATCCAAATTAGAACATGCCCTAAGACAATGCTTGACAACTCAATTCCAAGGAGTTGAATTGGATTTGCGAGAGTAATTTGGGAACACAGAAAAACAATTTATTCATCAAATTCCAAATCTAAAACATAGATTTAAGTTTGCAAACAGATAACTCTAAGCTTTTGATATGGCAGAGGCATATTAACTATTACCTCGGACCCCGAAAAAAAAAAAACAAAACAAATCTCTTGATTAAAAGCAAATTTCAAAAAAATAATGTTGGTTTTTCATTTTGGTACGGAGGGAGTAGATAGCTAAAATGAATTATAGGACTCACAAGGCTTGGGAAGGGAAGTTTCCAAGTCAGTCCTGACCCGGCGCTCAACGGTGACCGGCGCAAGAGGCGCCTCCGTAGACAAAGCATTCCTGTCCGCCTGCACAGCAACCGTCGCCATTCTCTCTCTCTCTCTCTCTCTTAATTTTTTCTTGGTGCTAATAAAAACAGAGATGGAAGTGCATGGAGGTAGGTAGGTAGGTAGCTATATACACAACTCTGGAAGAAGCTGACAAAGAGAAGAAAGGAAAAGGGAGCGTGGCAAGCATGCAGGAACAAGTGATGGGTGGCGTGGACATTTGCTGTGTTTTTCTCGTTTCCACCTCCTCACTGCATTCACTCTCTTTTCCTTTTATCTTCCCAATTTTACGTTTCAAAGGCTTGCCTTTTATTGCGTTTCTGTTCACCAGCTTATTTTGTTTGGATGAGTTATACTCCTCCGTCTCCAAATGTTGTTTAGATTTTATTTTAAGAATATTTTTGAAATGTGTATTTTTTATTTTAATTACAAAGATTTATAAATATTAATTTTATGATAATAAAATAAATAACAAAAAAATGGTAAAAGTGTAAAAAAACAAAGTCTTTTTTATAAAAAGAGCATTCATTTCTAGCATTAATTTTATGATAATAAAATAAATAACAAAAAAATGGTAAAAGTGTAAAAAAACAAAGTCTTTTTTATAAAAAGAGCATTCATTTCTAGCATTAATTTTATGATAATAAAATAAAGAGTATTCATTTTTTAACAATTTTTTTTATTTAGACATTCATTCATTTAGAGAAAAAGAATAGTATATTTTATTATGTTAAATGTTAAAAAAAATGTGATGTTACACACATAATTTTTTAAAGTAAACTTTTAATTTTGTTTTTACTCCTTTCATTTCAAAATTTTCAAAATGAATGATAAAAAAAAAAAATCAAATCTGTTATTGATTGTTCTTCGAGAGCAAATTTGATAATTTTACGATCATTCATTTTGGGACATAAATAATACTGTATAACACTATAAGCTTACAAGTAGGGACGGCAACGGTGCTAGTTTTGAACAAATTTAGCCAATTCCAAATCCGCCCCTACTTGAAATTCCCAAAACTCAAATTTGTCCCGTCGCGAGATCCCCTGTCCCGCTCCATTTAGTTCAAAACATGTGGAAAAAATTATCATTTCATTATGTAATACTTTATTTTTTGGGAGAATGACCCAAACGTTTCTTTTTTATAAATATCTTCCACATAAGTTCCTTCACATGTTCTATTATTTTCAAGGTTCTAAAAAGCGCTAGGCGGATGCTTGGGGCGGAGCCGGGCCTAGCGCCTAGGCGGGGACTAGTCGGGATTAGTCGGAATTAGTCGGGACCTAGGCGGGGCTTAGAACTAGGCGTTGGAGAGAGGCCTAGGCGCCCTTAGGCGGGATCTTTTAAAACACTGATTATTTTTATAAATTATTTCATCGTATATGAGTGTAAAACATTGCAATAACTAAATATAATAATTCATGCATGGTGGCAATGGGCGGCGGCGACAATCGACGACCAATTTTTTTATAAGATGGGCGTCGCCAGTATTATTTCTATAATATTTCATGTTGTATTTCTATAAAATATTGCATGCAATATTGTATACACTATTACATATGAACTTCCTAATCATTTCAATTTGATAAATAACTTGTGGGGAAGTGATTTGTATCAAAAGAAACGTATGGGTCAAATTCCCTATTTTTTTCCTTTTTATATGATAGAGATAAATAATACTATGTATACATGTGAAATAATTGATTGCATCATCAAACATAAATTAATACTTATTATCAAAATTAGAATATTCTATAAAAAAAAGTTAAGTATTGTTCGGGTTCGGGTTAAATGGGGCAGGTTTATAAAAACTAGTTGTATTCCCGTGCGATGCACGGCGAATAATTTGTAACAATCATGTTCAAATTTTGTAAATAAAGAAAAGGATATGGACAACCAAAAGATATATTACAAACCAAAGTTTACATATATTTCCATGGATAATTTACAATAATAAAAATACAAATTCAAAAGTTATTAAATACTCGTATTTCCTTAAAAACAACATTAATTGTTTAGTGTGAATAATGATAATGATATAAAATTGCAAATAATAATCGGGAAAAAAAATATCTTAATCTACACTTGACAGCAATCAAAAAGAAAGATTAATAAAAAATAGAGCACTAAAAATAAAATAAAATCCAAACACTTTCCATTAACCAATTATAATCATGATATTGAAATTTAGAGTGAGCCTACGACGTTTATGTAGTGCCATATTTTTTTTAACTTGTGAATGAAATCAAGTTTATATTTTGCTACAAATTAGGGACAACTTAAGCTAAAAATGTAATAATATACTATTATTTTATGTTCATAAATTAATTAACGAAAAAAATAACGTCAATCTCTACAACTTTTATTTCCTCCCATATCAATATGTAATGTAATTTAAATAAAACTTAACATATTCGAAGGAGACTTTTTCCATTAACCATCTCCATATAACACAAATTTTATAATACAACAACCTAGAATCTTAAAAATCATTACTGAAAAAAAAAATGAAAAACAAAAATTTCTCAATCAAATAAACACCCCAGTCCTCTTCCTTCAACTCCTCTTTTTCAACAATCGCAATTACCTAATCTTCTTCCACCGACAAACTACAAAAACGGATTTAAAAAATATTTAAAAAATCATTGCAAATATATATCTTAATTGCATAAATATTAAGGTACTCAAACAATATTGACAATTTCGCAAAAAAAAATAATAATTAAAAAATAACACTCCTTCTATTTAAAAATATTCCTTTTTTAAATAAATATTAACTTATTTAAGAGAAAATAACATTTTTTATAAAGAGATGAGCGAAGAAATACATCTTTGCATTTATAATTAACACTTGCTCTATTTTTTCTGTAGGGAAATCATTGTTCTAAACTTTGACTTGATATTTAAATAATTTTATGTTTTTACGAAATTTAAATTTAAAATTTAAAAACATTATATATGCCTACAAAATTAATAAAAATTACTTTATTGTTTTTTAATTATTTTCTATATGCATACAATAATGATAAGTTTATTTAATAATATATATATGCCAAAATTAATAATATAATTTTATTGCTTTTATACTTTTCTACGTATATAAAATATTGATAAGTTTATATTAATATTATAGTGGGATATTTTTAAAAATATAAATAATGAAATTGAAAACAAAATTTGAATTAATACCTTTATAAGCTGTTAAAATAAAACTGTTTATTAACTAAAAATAATGAAAGTTTTTTAACCCACTTAAAATATAAAAGAAAAAGTAAAAGAAATTATTAACTAATACTACGTTTTTTCTAAAAAGACTTGGTTTTTTTTAAAAAAAAAAAAAAACCTTCATCCTCTCCAAACTCATTTTAATTTGTAAAATTAAAAACCCACACCTCTATCTCAATCTCTCACTTCCATTAAACACGTCCATCAGATCCAAAAACCCTTTCTTTCTCATCACTCAAGTTAAAAGGACTCATCATTCTTGCCCCACGGGCCAACCATCAGCGACTTTCAAAGCCCTCTCAACCACCATTTTCACAGGCTCGGTAAAAAAAAAAAAAAGGAAACATGAACCCGCCTCCATGGAATTAGAGAGAGAAGGTGGAGAAACCCATCAACTTACAAAAAATTCTATATCTTTCTTCTTGATCATCGCCACTACCACTCGTAGCCGCCACACCCATTACGCCAAGAAAATCACCTCTACAAAAGCCAAAACAAAATAACAAAAACAATAATCAAACTCAAACTCAAACTCAAATAAATTTCATAGAAATTGAGAGAATTTACCTCCGAGCTCAAATATGATCTTGAATCCACAAACCATGACTCAATTGAAGATACTCTCCTATCAATTTTGCCTTCTCAATAAACCTGTTTCAAGAAGAGAAAATAGAAAATCAAACTATTATGTGTGTGCTTTGGTGTTCATTACATAAATTTATGTGTGTTTTTGTTCATGTCGGTGTATGTGTGTGTGATTGAAGAGGAGGGTTGAAGAGAGTAAAAAGGATAGAGAGAAATTTGAATTTCAAATTTGTTTCTCGTAAACCGTGCACCTCTCCCACATTCAATAGAATTGTATTCAAATTTGATCCATTCAGTCTTATCTAATTTTTATTTTTCCATTTCATGAATTATGCATTTACGAAAATACCCTTAATAATGAGCTGGATGAGACTCTTACAAAAATGCCCTTAATTTTGTGAAAATTTGCAACTATCTTCCTTTTATATATTTATAGATTCCAAACCCGTCCCAAACTTGTCGGGTTTTGAAAAACCCTTTCGAAACCCTTCCCGTTGAGGGTGGGTTTTTCGGGTTTGGGAGGTTTGGGTTTTTTGTCATTCTTACTTATATGATTTGAGTCTTAAATCGTATCGGTTCTCATTAATTTGAATCTATTAATGATTTCTACCACATGAATGCTCTCCCAATTTCTCATAAATTCATGCTAAACATATGATGCATTATGTGGCATCAAATCGGGGTATTCATAATTTCTCCCATTTAATTATTACCACATTTGTTTAAAATTTTCATTGATGATAACGCCAAAAATATCGGATCAGCCCAAATTCAGAGGGTCAAATAGTCATGGTGACTTGAATAACCTGAAAAAGATGAACAAACACGTAAACTAGGCCAGGGGTTCACTTATGAAGATCCTCCGGCGTGAGAGTAAGTATTTGGTATCTATGAGAACAAATCAATTGACAATAGATTAGAGTCAAAGAATGTCTTACCAGATTTTTATAATTTATGTCTTGTATTTATTGTGATTAGAGGCAGTTTAGAGTCTTGGAGAGTAAGTTTAGGAGTGATTTAAGGATTTGATTCCAATTTATATCCTAATTACATGGTTTTTATTTGACTAGAACTCGAACTATATTAACCAGACGTATGCCGAGCAAGTCATGCTCGGTGCATAACCTTGATCGACTTAATCCAGGGTCACCAGTCATTGTTCGGCGTAATCTTATGCCCAGGTTGTGTGGTGCTTTGTTCGACATGCAGGTATGTCGAGCTAGTGAGACGGCCATAAGTGGAGAGGCCCACTCCCTATCTCGTCTTTAGGAGTTCTACATATTATTACTTTGGGCTTGGTCGTCATGTGGTTATCCGCTTTGCTTATACGAAAGGGTTTTCCCGAATTTCGAGGCGATTAATCATTTTAACCGGCAAATTATTGCATTGACAAGTTCGGCAAACGTTGACACGACATTCCTCTTTGGGAACACGCACTTGCATTTAATTCGACTAGTGGGGAGTTGTGCAACCCGATTAGTCCGGCCCACCCATTCATATCAAAGTAAAAAATGCAAGGATCTCCTCCATTTTACTCTTTTATCACTATTCAAGTTTGAGAAGGAGTGTATAGCTTCGGAATTTCTGGAGATTGCTTCGTGCTTGGCTTGATTTCTGGCGATTTAAGGCACTTTTCTTCGATTATTCCTTCAATCAAACTTCGAAACAGGTAATCTCTCTACTCTAACCCTTATTTTGCGCAATTTTGAGCTAGGGTTTTGTTAGGTTTATGGTATTACTCCATTGTTGTTCTTGTCTCGGGCCTAATTGCTCGCATTTGGAAGAGTAATCCCAGCGCCTTTTATTGTTACCACACCCTAAACCTTCGCATTTACCATAGAACTGATGGCCCATGGTTGATGCTGAATTTAGCGGAGATTTGGGATATCTTAATTAGGTATCAACAACCTATACCTGATGTAAGGTGCCCCAGTAGGTTTAAAATTTATCGACTTGACGTTAACAGCCCTAATGTGGTGGTGTTCAATGGTTGGACCGAGATACTGGACAATATTAGCCTAGGGTCGGGCATCTGGAATGACCGAGGCTAGCTAAGGGCCCTTCCTCGGCTTTTACAGCTGAGATGGGGGGAAACATAGGCTCCCTTGCCTTCGCTATCACTTTCTTTGTCTGAATATGACTCCCATGATTCTTCTGCAAATATGGTTGGAGTAAGGGGACAGGCTGTTGCTCGTCCTAATGTTATCGAATAGTTGATGTCGGGCAAAAAAGTCAACACTTTTGCCGAGGGATTTGAGGTAGGTCGTTGTTAAGGAAGAGGTCGGAGTAGATCCCAGAGGGGAGCTCCTCAAAGGGGAAGATCGAGCACCCCTAGAGGTAGAGAAGGTGAGATGATTATGAATTTGCACAACAACTATAGGGTGTCGAGGGAGGAGTATCGACTATCTTATTCCCCATCTATGCCTTTAGATGACGAGGATGCTTAGAGGGATTTCTTTTATACCCTTAATCAGGTCTCCTTTTTCTACAAACAATTTCAACTATCTTCGTTTACCCCTCAACCCTTTCATCTGTGAATTTTTGGACGATCCACAAGAGAGATTCCTGACGTGAACGGATGCTTTCTTTCTTTTTATGGGACTTCTCATTTCATAAACCCTCCCGAAATCCTGGTAAAGAGCTATACAGGATGTGTCGGCCATGATCGGGGCTAATGTTGTGAGGTACTTGACCGGCTTCAATGTCTTGTGCCTTAGTCTAGATCTTGAGCCTTGCCAATCTGCTTTTTATAATTTTTTCCAAGTAACTTAGAGCAAAGAAATCAAGGTGATAGTGGTGAGGAGTGACCCCAGAGACCCAAACTTATTGACCATGTGTCGAGCAAGGTGTCCAGTTGGAACAATCATATAATCAAGGTTGAGAGCAAACAAGGATGGGAAGCCCCTACTAGGGCTCATGTTGTACCAAGAGAGATATACAGACCCGAGTGGAGTGACCGCCTGGTGGAAAGGTTAGAAGATTTTGTCGGGGTTAACTTTATGTTGGTTAAGTTTGGAAGCCGACTTCCGGTATTATGTTCAGGCGGGTGATGCATGTGTTTTTACCCATCCAAATGATATGCTTCTAGACCTATTTTATGCTTAACCCTTGGGTGTTTTGATATGTTTTTAGTGTTTGTGTAAGTACAAGGAAATGATGGAAAAGGATTTAATTGGACTTAAAAGGAGCTAATAAATGGGAAGGAGCAAAGTGGAGCAGAAAAGAAAAGAACAGTCTTGTGGCAAGCATAGGGTGCGACTGCACCCCTCCACCAGGACGACTGCACCCTTTTGTCCAGAGACTTGGCGCAAACGCACCACCAAGACCGAGCGACCACACCTTTTTGTCCAGAAACTCAGGGCTACCGCACCCCTTCGAAGGTGCGACCACACTCATTGCGGATTAAGGCGGATCCGAGAACGCTTGTCCGAATTGGTGAAGGATTTAGAGAATCCGATTCAATTAAGGAAATATTCCTTCCTCCCTAGTATTTATACAACACATAGTTAGGTTTTTAGATATCTTTTGATCATTCTAGGTTTTTAATTGTTTCAAGAAGGATTTCAATTATTCAAGATCCAGGTTTTATTTTTCTTATTTTCACTTTTATGGCTATTCGTAGCTAAACTTCTTGATTCGTGTATTGAGTAAAAAACTATTAGATCTTTATGATAAGGTTTTAATTCTTCCTTTTCAATTTTTATTCTTATTTTTCTCAATATTCTTAATGTTCTTTCTTGAGCTCAATTGTATGATGGTAAGATACTTTTGATCTCTTTAATTACTTGGGTATAAATTGTTGCACTAACGTAGATAATTTATACATCGACTATTATTGAGATGAATAGATTCAATTGATGAACTAGTGGAAATCAATACAAATTTAGGTTATATTGTTTTTAAGAATTTAATTGAATTTCTTGATTGTTTTTACTAAACTTGTTGAAAGTATAAACAAGAGATAAATATTAAGTTTGCATTACGCACATCAAACGTCCCAATCCTAACTTTTGTGAACGAATCCTTGAATGAGATTGATTCCCTTTATCCCCTTTTAGATAGCATAAAGTGAAGATAGTTATGAATTCCAATCCATGAATTCCTTTTCTATCTTGATTTCTTTCGTCTTCTTTAATTCTTGCTTTCTTAGTTTAATCAAACAAACAAACCAAAACCCCCTTTCTTGGTTACTTTTGCACTATTTAAATATACTTGTTCACACATGAGTCTTTGTGGATTCGACTCTTACATTTGTGCATATTACTACTACGGATCACTAGTGCACTTTCTAGGTAAATTATAATAAGAGGAGAAATTATCCATCAAGTTTTTGGCGCCGTTGTCGGGGAGTAGTTGTGATTGAACAAGTAAATATTTATAGTGAATGCTTGGTCGGCGTTCTTTGATTCCTACCTTGGAGTCATTGAAAGACGACATTGATAGAGTAGGTCGTCGTAAACCGGAATTAGACGAGGGCAATCCCCTCACAATAGACCTAGAGATGGAACTTGAACCCTCAACTACCAGGGTAGAGAAGCAAAAGGCCGAGAGCAGAACCACTGGCTCAAACAATTCAGGACTTCTTACATCCTAAGGTAGACACATCGGTGTCTTGTATAGTGTTGTCCGAAGCAGCAACGAATCTCAAGGTAAAGGTCAATATTTTTCCATGTTACCTAATTATCAAGGTCTTTCTACTGAAGACCATTTGACCTTCTTGTGAGATTATATGATGATTGTTTCACACTTTCCAAGTAAAGAGGAAGTGACTGATAAACAAATTATATTAAAATGCTTCCCCCACTCCATGAAGGGTAATGCAAATACATGGTTAATGATGCTCACATCTAGGAGTATAAGCACATGGTATGAATTGCATGTTGCATTTTTACGCAAATACTACCCACATCCCACATTGGCCATATTTAGACATAAAATAATAGGATTTACTCAAAAGATAGGAGAGCCATTCCACGAGGCTAGGGATAGGTTTAAAATTATGTTGGTCCAATGTCCTCACCACAATTCCTCTACCATTATTGAACCAAACTTTCTATGATGCCTTAAATCCTGTTAATCATGCCATGGTTGACAATGCAGCGGGTGGTTTTTAGGAGCCAAAACCCCACAAGAGACTCAAAACCTTTTTGAGATGTTGGGAGCTAATTCCCAACAAAAGAGTACTAGAGGGAAGGTAAGTGTAGATACCCCATTCTGAACTCATAATTACATGATTACACTACTCTTCATCTCTCTTTTATGTTTTGATGAAAGCATATCAGTTTCGTCATGTTTCGTTAAGTTTCTAACTAACCTCGTTAGTTTTGGACCTAACTGACTAACGGAACAACTGAAGAGGACAAAATAGTCATCAGACTAGTTATCTCGCACGAGATATCATATCTCGCGCGAGATATCCCCTCGACAGGATGTGCAGAAATCACTCTCCTTCTCCATTTCAAACTCTCTTTTTGGATAAAACCTTATCAATTCGGGTATCCAATCAGAACTAAGTTCTGGAACCTTCCTAGGGGATTTTACCTCTCCACCTTCACCTCTCCAACCTCCTATAAATACTGGATGACTTTCAGTGTTTCAGAGGTCGAGAATTCTGATCCTTGATCAAGAAAACACACAACACACACAAATTTGTTGGTTTCTTTCCACGAAAGACTCCTTCAAATCACTCACAAACAACTCCTAAATTCGTCCTTCAACCATGTTGATTGAAGAACATCAAAGCCCGAATCAAAGGACCAAGGCGAAGCTCCGTCCGCATCAAGATCCAAATCAAGGATCGAGGCGAAGCTCTGTCCGTATCAAGTTTCAACTCTAAACTTGAGTCGAAACTCTGTCTGAATCTCTCCTCAAAAGGTAATCATCCTTTAACTTTCGTTTCTCTTCTCAACCCCTCTATTGATTTTAGAGTAGTGTAATCCCATAAAAAGGATTAGCCTAGAGTCCCTTCAGTCAATGGAGGCGATCTCGAAGCATACAATCCGACATTCCTAATCAAGAAATTGATTAGGGTTTATTTGTTTTCTTTAATTCTATATATTGTAAAAATTGAAAACCTCTCTTTTCTTTAGCAAGACCAATCTCCGGATTGGGTGGAATGGATGCTCCTTGACCTACCCATTCCATAACCTAAGCCCCGAACCCAAATCTCTTTCAAAATGGTTTTCCTATTTTCTCCAAACGAATAATATAGGTGGCGACTCAACAAAAAGATAAAATTCTTTCTCACGACGCTACAGTGGCGACTCCGCTGGGGTTTTAAAATTAAGAGGCTTAAACTTGCGTCAAAATTAAAAGAGAGGCTTTCAAAAAATTTTGTAAATTCGAATTTTCTGCTCTCAGATGAGGCATATCTCGCGCGAGATATCGCCTCGGCAATCTGGTTATTTTCTGATTTCTCCCGTTCATCTCATAGTCCAAGACGAGAGCCGAACACGCAAGGGGGATCCCAGAATTCATTATCTGCAGAGTTCCCACATCTTAAGGCCTCCCTTAAGGTGTAGAACTCGAATCTTTATTTCATTTAAATAATTGATTATTATTTATGAAATGCGTGCGATTGGGTTTTATTTAATTAAAGTCCGGTCCATTGGGGATTCGGGAGTTGTAAATTGAATTATTTATCTCTCTTTATCTCTCTTTATGTGGAACTACGACGGCCTGAGTCTTCCTAAATTGGGAGAAACGTAGGCAACCACTTGGTGCGGCCATTATCTGTTTTCCTTTTGATTTTCAAAAAAAATCTCTATTTTATCTATCACCTAGATTGACTATCACACACACGCACTCATTTATATCTGTCATTGCACTACATACCCCGATTAACCCGGGACCCACACTAAGGACGGATGACGGTAACCACCTAGTCGCCGATCTCTCCGAAGTTGGATCATCCCACTCTGCGTATTCAATCCACCTAGATTGTCATATCGCGGGGAGCCTAGCCTTCCAGCCCTGCATCGCCACATATCATGTAGATTGTCTCTTTAAGAACACTCCGTGACCGGTCGGTTTTGACTCGATAATTTTTCTTGTGTTTGACCAAAATAAAGTTAATGTAAAATTGACTATCGAGAAAGGATTCGGAAAAGTCCCTTCGGAAAAAGAAAAAGTCCCTTCGGAAATGTCCCTTCGGAATGACCCTTTCGGAAGTCCCTTTAAAGAAAAAAAAAACCTTTCGGTCAATTTTACATGGCTTTATTTTACAAAGAATGGTCAATTACCGAGTCTTTAGGTTTGGTTCGAATTACATATGCTTGCAAGCTTTACCTAGGATGCTAGATAGAAAACGGATCTTTGTCCGTCCGACCATGAATTTAGGAAAAATCCATCTTTCCGAATGTTTGACCCGTGCGAGATGACCTTGTCTCGCGCGAGACTTTATTTGCAGAATATGTGTTTGTGATTGATAATCGATGTGCGCTCCCTCCTTGAGTCAAAACTCCGTCTCTAATAAAAATAAAACTTCAAAAAAAAAATCGCTCGTGAGGTAATTTTAGCCATCATCCTTTTCTCCATCTAGGATCGTTTGGGGCTAATATTCGAAAAGGCGTTTCGTTAGGATATCTCGAGTTCATCTCTAAGGTCGTCAAGCTCCCTTACCTCTCCAACGGTAGCATTTCAATTTCCTTCCGACACGATGAATTCTGAAGCACTCAAGAAGGAAATTGAGGATCAAAGGATTCAATATGAAGAAATGCTACAAGCCCAAGCCGATGAAATGGAGGCCCGATTAGAACTTGAAAGGAGAATCCAAGCCGGGGAAATGAAAGCCATGGTTGACGAACTCCAAGCCATGAAACTACAATTGGCCGAATTAAGCTCCAAGAAGAAAGAAAGTAGGACCTCTTCCGATGATGAAGTATCATACCCTAAGAAAGCTAAAAGACACCGCAAGCATAAGAAAAAGGTGTATGAGTCTAGCTCATCATCTTCCTCCTCCGACAATGAGAGTTATGCTTCCAAGAAAGAAAGAAAGAGGGAAAGCAAGGACGAACCCCTTACCATGGCAATGCTAGAAAAGAAACTTGCATCCCTCGATGTGAGCAAGGGAGCCTCGCTCTCTATTGACTATGATACCCTTCGTCAATCCATGTCAAAGCTTCCTAGAAAGTACAAGACACCCGACATTGCAAAATTCAATGGTTCTACTTGCCCTAAATCTCATTTGGAAACCTACTCTTGGGCCATGCTACCTATGGGTGTTGATGACAACCTGCTAGTTCAATGCTTCCCTCAAACTCTCGATGGTGCCGCTAGAGATTGGTACATGAATCTTCCACTCTCCACAAGGCTTGATTGGCCACTCGCCAGTCGTGCCTTCCAAGAACAATTTGAGGACAACACTACCTACCGCACTACTAGAAGGGACCTCGAGCAAACTAAGCAACAACAAAATGAGTCATTCGCAGACTTCGTCAAAAGATGGAGGACCAAACCGCGAAATCGTTGATAGGCCAAGCCTAGACGAACAAATTCATATCCTACTTCAATGTCTCCGCGAAGAGTACCAAGAGAAGCTTGCCGGCAATTACATCCCTAGTTTCCTCGAACTCCATAAATCGGGCCTTAGAATTGATGAATTGATCTGTCTTAGAAAGAATTCAGAAAAGGAGAATTGTCCAACAAAGGAGAGCACCGGTCGTACCTATCATGATTTTGGTGGGGCTACTCTTAAGGAGATGTTCGATGATCTAGTAGGCCAAGGAAAATTGAAGCCAATGGAAGATTACCATCCTAAGAAAATGAGAGAAGATTGGGACCACGACAAATTTTGCGATTACCATCAGTTTAGTGGTCATGACACCAACAATTGCTACAATTTGAGGGATGCCATCCAAGACTTGTATGAAGCCGGAAAGATCAACTGAAGCATCACCGCCTTGGGGCTCCGATTGTCCTCTCCTTTTTTCCTTTGAAAAAAAAAAGAGATTATGATAGCTTTCTAGTATGTTCTCGAAGAGTCGTTCTGTCATTCTAGTCCATCTCTATCCTCTCTAGTTTGTGTCAAGTAAACTATCGAGTCTGTTTCAAATTTTCTTATCAATAAAAGTTATCTCTTTATCCTAAACACTTTCCCAAGAGTTGTTTTTCTTTATGAATATCATTTGATCTATGTTGAATAGTGGACCCTCATTCCTTAAATCATCACGAAAAATAGAAACTTCTAAACAAGTTTGAAATGAAAACTATCATTAGAAGGCTTAAGGCTAAACATTACTCCTGTTGAAAGTCGAAGGTCAACAAACGAAGGAAGCCAAAGGCGCTGCTATCAACATTCATCCCAAGAAGAGTGGGGCTACTCAATTCAAGGCTTTGAGAGTACAAAAATAAATAAAAAGCTCGCTAGGTCGAAACTCCTCAAATCGTCCTAGGCAAAAATAGAGCATCAAAAAAAAAAGACAAAAAAAAGAGGGAAAAACTCTCAAGCCTTCATCGCCCCATGACAAGGATGGAATTTCAACAAAGGCAAGAAGGACTCTCCCACAAAGAAGAATAGTCAAGTGATACCAGCAAAGAAAAGAGGATCCCTCAACATCCTCTTACAATGAAGCCCGAATGGCAACGCAAATGAAGAAGACTTTCAACATCAATCCATAAAGAAAAATGTTTAGCCTTAATTCATACTAATGATTGGCTTTCTTTTCAAATTCGTTAAGAAATTTCTAGATGATACAAGGTCCATTAAAAGTAGAACAACTTTTCTAGACCTTTGAGCCATATAGCGTTCTTGGTTGAGTCTAGGGGCTTCCTCTTAGCCATTCTCATACACACTCTTGAAATCCAAGCAGCAAAACTGGGGCTTCCTAACCTTTCCTCCCCCAGTCAATCTCTACTCAAACTCTCAAGAGTAATCAAATCTGCATTAGGGGCTTTCCTCTTCGCTTCTCACTATCATCATTAGAGAATACACTCCCCAAAAGAGTCAATGCTTGGATCACCTTCCAAAAATAGAGTCCGTCTCTCCTCAACTAAACTTGAAATCTCATCTTTCTCCTTAATGAGATTCTTCCAACTGAGTCACCTTCGAGTAAACATACTTTTCAAAAAAAAAAAAATTTGCTCGCTAGGTTGAAAACTCGTAAAGAGCGGCCTAGGCAAAAGTTAGAGCACAAAAATAAAAGACGCAAAAGAGATGCCCGCTAGATTGAAAACCCGAAAGGGCGGTCTAGGCAAAAACCAGGGTGCGTCACTAAAGAAAAAAAAATTCAAAGGGAAACAGGAGGGGATCCTTCTTCAATTCACACAGCCTCACAAGCCTGTTCACGAAGTCATCTATAGCATACAAGAAGTCTTGGGGCTTAGTGTCAAGAGAAGTCTTGGAAATACGCGCTATGGAGTAGGCAGCATAAGTTCTACATAGCAAAAAGCCATTGGAGTGGTTTAGACCTTGTTCAGTCAATGATCATCACACGAGAAACTTAGGGGCTTGACGATGAAAAAGTCATGCGACAACGAAGAATTCTAAAGTATCCTGAACCTTAGTGTTGAACTTGGGTTATCTCAACGAAATCCTATTAGACGATTGTCTCATTCGATCTTTAGATGGACCTCACGAGTTGGCCTTCTAATCTAAATCACACAAACAATTTTCAATCTCACATAATAGAACTCATTCTCCCCGCTGATTCTTGGAGTCGAGTGCACATTGATCATCTTGAACAAACAAATGCTTAAGTGAATATATGTCGTTATGCAAATGCTTTCACTAACCCTCTTGCAGGAATTAAAGCACGTCAAGTGCTTACTTTTAGATCAAACATGTTGAGTGTTTGGATTTTGCCTACCATCTACCTTTCCATATAGCAATGCATCCAATTAAGTGCGTCGAGCATCTCTTCAAGCGTCAACCATCCATTGCGTCAAGCAACCATTGCGTCAAGCAACCATCGCGTCAAGTAACCATTGTGTCAAGCAATCATCGCATCAAGCAACCATTGCGTCAAGCAACCATTGCGTCAAGCAACCATTGCGTCAAGCATCCATCACGTCAAGTGCCTTGCGTCAAGCATATTCCAACAAAAAGCCCGATTCAACTCCCAAACAGGTGGATCGTCAAAAATTAGGTGTGTCAAACATCTAAGATGCGTCAAGCATCTAGGGTCAGTGTGTCAAATACTTACCTTACCAAAAGCTCGATTCAACGCCCAGACAGGTGGATCGTCAACAATTAGGTGTGTCAAACATCTAAGATGCGTCAAGCATCTAGGGTCAGTATGTCAAATACTTACCTTATCAAAAGCCCGATTCAGCGCCCTTACAGGTGGATCGTCACCAGGTAGGTGTGTCAAGCATCTACAGGTAGTATATTGAGTACTACTCAACAAAAAGCTCGATCCTGAATTGCCAAGATCGTCACCAATTAGGTGTGTCAAGCATCTAGGGTCAGTATGTCAAATACTTACCTCAACAAAAACCCCGGTCTTGAATTGCCAAGATCGTCACCAATTAGGTGTGTTAAGCATCTAGGATTAGTATGTCAAATACTCACCTCAACAAAAAGCTCGATCCTGAATTGCCAAGATCGTCACCAATTAGGTGTGTCAAGCATCTAGGGTCAGTATGTCAAATACTTACCTCAACAAAAACCCCGGTCTTGAATCGCCAGGATCGTCACCAATTAGGTGTGTCAAGCATCTAGGGTGGTTAGTATGTCAAATACTCACCTCAACAAAAAGCTCGATCCTGAATTGCCAAGATCGTCACCAATTAGGTGTGTCAAGCATCTATGGTTAGTATGTCAAATACTCACCTCAACAAAAGCTCGGTCTTGAATCGCCAGGATCGTCACCTCAACAAAAGCTCGGTCCTGAATCGCCAGGATCGTCACCTCACTACAGTCTCAAAAGACAAACCAACAGGACGCAAAGGATCTGACAGGTAAAACCTTTATTTTCTAACATCTTTCCCCGCAGGTTCGGAGCCCAAACAGGCGAATCTTCAGACAAACAGGTATATTCAGAATTGGGTCATGATTTGATTCCTCAGTATGGATTTGCCTTTTCAAAAATAAAATCTCCTCGATTTTAAAAAAAAATGATTTTCAAAATACCTAAAGCAACCTTTTCGTGTTTTGGAGTCGAACTACGTTGTGGTCTGATTCTCCGATAGAGATACGTGGCGGCGTGCGGCACGACCATCCCAGTGTTCAGAATGATGTCTTTTCTATCGACGACACTTCTTCTTTCATAAGACTTGTCGCCGAGGGGCTCTGTAGACACCCCATTCTGAACTCATAATTACATGATTACACTACTCTTCATCTCTCTTTTATGTTTTGATGAAAGCATATCAGTTTTGTCATGTTTCGTTAAGTTTCTAACTAACCTCGTTAGTTTTGGACCCTAGCCCGACTAACGGAACAGCGAAGAGGACAAAATAGTCATCGGACTAGTTATCTCGCACGAGATATCATATCTCGCGCGAGATATCCCTCGACAGATGTGCAGAAATCACTCTCCTTCTCCATTTCAAACTCTCTTTTTGGATAAAACCTTATCAATTCGGGTATCCAATCAGAACTGAGTTCTGGAACCTTCCTAGGGGATTTTACCTCTCCACCTTCACCTCTCCAACCTCCTATAAATACTGTATGACTTTCAGTGTTTCAGAGGTCGAGAATTCTGATCCTTGATCAAGAAAACACACAACACACACAAATTTGTTGGTTTCTTTCCACGAAAGACTCCTTCAAATCACTCACAAACAACTCCTAAATTCGTCCTTCAACCACGTTGATTGACGAACATCGAAGCCCGAATCAAAGGACCAAGGCGAAGCTCCGTCCGCATCAAGATCCAAATCAAGGATCGAGGCGAAGCTCTGTCCGTATCAAGTTTCAACTCTAAACTTGAGTCGAAACTCTGTCCGAATCTCTCCTCAAAAGGTAATCATCCTTTAACTTTCGTTTCTCTTCTCAACCCCTCTATTGATTTTAGAGTAGTGTAATCCCATCAAAAGGATTAGCCTAAAGTCCCTTCAGTCAATGGAGGCGATCTCGAAGCATACAATCCGACATTCCTAATCAAGAAATTGATTAGGGTTTATTTGTTTTCTTTAATTCTATATATTGTAAAGATTGAAAACCTCTCTTTTCTTTAGCAAGACCAATCTCCGGATTGGGTGGAATAGATGCTCCTTGACCTACCCATTCCATAACCTAAGCCTCGAACCCAAATCTCTTTCAAAATGGTTTTCCTATTTTCTCCAAACGAATAATATAGGTGGTGACTCAACAAAAAGATAAAATTCTTTCTCACGATGCTACAGTAAGGGGTGTGCATGAATTGAGCATAAGTGATGAGATTTCTAGGCAGATAGCGCAATTAAATAAAAAACTTGATATGTTAACTACTCATGGTGCTTCTTCAAGTACCAATTCTATTCATGACGCTTGTTTGTGGTTTACATACTTATGCTACTAATTTTTATCCTAGTGGTGCACAATTTGTTTTGGATTCTGAACAGCAATACATATAATCTGGGGTGGAAGAATCATTCCAACTTGTCACGGGGAGGTAATTAAGGTCAACAAAATAAGTCTCTTCTCACTCCACCACCACAAGGGCAATTTGAGCAAAGGAAAGAGCCTTGGGAAGAGGCCATTGATAGGATGAGGTTGGAGCATCAGCAGTCATCGAGGCAACATGATGCTGCAATAAAGAAGTTGGAGATACAAATAGGGCAACTTGCTGAAGCCCTTCAATGCCACAAGCCCGGAACCTTCCCAAGTCAAGGGCAACAAGAAATGGCCATATCCACCCTACGAAATGGCAAAGTGGTAGGTAAAGATGTAATTTGTCCTTCATCTTTTCCTTCTCCTTCTCATATTCTTGGAAAAGATGTGGAAAAGGGTAAATGGATTGGGGGAAAATTCAAAAGATAACTATACACCCCCAAGTCATATGTACCATCGGTGCCGTTTTTCGGTCGTTTGATGAGGCATAAATTAGAGCAATTGATGTCGGATTTAATGGACATGTTTTTCAAAGTTAGTATTAATCTCCCATTTCTGAAAATTATTAGAAACATTTTTGCCTATGCAAAAAAAATTCAAGGAAATTAATTCTAAAAAGCATAAGTATGGGAAAGATGAGAAATTGATCATGGGAGAGAGTGTTAGTGCCATAATACGACAAGACCTCCCACCTTAGCAAAAGAATCCCTGAAGTTTCACAATTTCTATTAATCTAGGAGATTCTAATAAGGTGAAGGCGATGTTGGACCTTGGTGCTAGCATTAATTTATTGCCATACTCCATGTACTTGAAATCGAGATTATCTGAGTTGAAACCCACCACAATGACCCTCCAACTTGCCAATCGTTCTATTAGACGACCTATGGGCATTGTGGAGGATATGTTAGTTCAAGTGGGGACTTTTATTGTACCCATGGACTTTATTGTTCTAGAGACCGTTAATGGAGTGGGGAAGTATAGAGAGTCACCCATTTCACTTGGATTCCCATTCATGGCCACAACCAACACTATTATAAATGTGGGGGAATGGGAGACTGTATATGTTGGTGGTGGGATGAAAGAGTTGAAATCCCGGTGGATGATATCCTGTAAAACCCCATGGATGATGAGGGGGATTCTTACAAGTTTGTGATGAGATAAAAGAGTGTGTGCAAGAGCACTTTTGGAAGGAGAGTGATAGTTGAAAACTAGAGAATATGCTAAGTGATGGTAAAATTCTAGGGATAATGCAGACGTTTATGCTATGGCTTCTAACATTAAGGCCGACGAACACTCTTGAAGTGACTGACCGTATCAACCCCAAAACCGCTAACACAATGAGTCGGTGTCACAATTAAAATCATTCTTCACTTTAAAATCTAAACCCATTGATTCATGTGCTCAAATAGAGGAGTGTTATTTTCTTAATATATATGATTCTTTCTTTATTAATATATTTGATAAAGATAACATCTCTAATAATTTTGTTTAGAATGGAGTTCTTATAGTTTGTGAGGTGAAAGCACCAAATGAGTATGGGGGAAATACCCCCAAGAAGAAGAAGATAAAGGCTAAACAAAAAGCCTCAAAATTTTCTTGTGTACCACCGGAATTAATAAAGAATGGGACTACATGGAAGGCAGTGGGCGTTTGTGCCCGCGAAAGCATGAGTTGGGTCAAGGGAAGAAAACAAAGGCCAAAGACAAAGTGGCCACCTCTACCCCCAACTAATATTGGGGTAGTAGTCGGGCTAACGACTTTAAACAAATGCGCATATTGGGAGGCAACCCAACTAGGTATGTTTTACTTGGTTTATTTTATTAGTTTGTTGTGTCATGTCATCCTTTGAAACCAAGTCATGTTTTAGTTCTCTATGCTATGAGGACATAACATGTTTTTGAGTTTGGTGGTAGACATCTCTCCCAGTTTGTGGGTTAAGGAGTGTATAGAGTGTCACCCTCCAAAAAATATAAATATTTTAAAAAAATTGTTTTGTTCATATTTGGGATGTTGTCTAAAGTTTATGATGATTTGAGGATGTTTTATTTTAAATTTTGAGTGTTGTTATCATATGGGGATATGATTACATTGAAATATGTAAAGTATGATTTCTCCATCTTTCACTTCCATTTATATTATTTTTCTTGATCATTGTTACCAACCTAGAAGACCTTTATAGAATCACTTTGGCATTCTCAGGATCTCTAGAACATATTTGCATGACTGTCAATAACACATCAATTAAGCTATTCAGAAAGTAATAAATGGATATTTTCTTTGAACTTAATTTGTGAACCTTAACTTCTCCTCACTTAAAAAAATCTCCGCTAGAACCCCTTTTCAGCTTTAAAAAGAATGAAATTTCTCAAAAAGTAAGAGATTATCTTAGACCGTCATTTGCTTTCTTTTTGTACCTACATTATCCTACCCTTACACTTATACACTATTTTCTTGCCTTTTCAAGAAGGTGAAACTAGGGAATGAATGGGAAATTTTGGGTTATGTTTGGAAAATCAAGGGTTGAGTGAAAAGTGGTCAACAAAACAAAAGAAAAAAAGGGTTAGGTATTGCATTAAAAAGAGGGGCTTGAGTGAAGTATGCATAGTATTCTTCGTGATCTATATATAGGCAAAGCAAAGAAAAGAAAGAAAAGATGCAAATTTTGAAAAGTCTTGCCCTCTCTTATGTTGAAGTGGAAAAGTGACCAAAGAAAAGAAAGGTTATCAACCCTATGTGTGAAAGTATGCAAATTCTAAGTTTGGGGTTTGAATCATGGGTTGGCATAGGTGAGCGGAGAGATAGACCCAAAATGAGGATATATGTTGAAGACTTTCTAGTTTCACTTGCTTGATCTCGTGTGTCCTTACCTTCATTTGAAATCGTGAACCTAGTCCGCGATTTTCGCGATACATTACAAGACATAAAGTTATATTTGATCCCTAAAGAGTAATCGGGTTGACAGTTGTGTTTAACATGCATATGTGTGTTCTTGTGCATAATTGTTATCTTTTATCATTGATTTAGAGCATGACACAGGTGGCCATATAAAATATCTTAATTAGGTGACAATGATCTCCCATTATTCATTCATATTATCATATTTTGATGGAGAATTGTAAGTTAGATGCATCCATGTTAGTGTAATCCCATGTTCATAATTTCACTTGTAGATTATGTGTGCTGTAAAGATCTGAGACTTGTATGGTCGACAACCGTTTATATGATTTGAACATCACAAAAATATTTTCCTTTGTATTAGTTTAGTTATTAGTTTTGTTTCTATTTTTAGTTTTTGTTTTACTCGAGAACGAGAAAAAGATAAGTTTTGGAGTATTTGATGGATGTGTTTTTACCCATCCAAATGATATACTTCTATACCTATTTTATGCTCAACCCTTGGGTGTTTTGACGTGTTTCTAGTATTTGTGTAAGTACAGGAAATGATGGAAAAGGATTGAATTGGACTTAAAAAGGAGCCAATAAATGGGTCTGATCGAAGTGGAGCAGAAAAGAAAAGAACAGATGCTGACATGCATTAGGTGCGACCACCCCTCCACTAGGGCTACTGATGGATGTGTTTTACCCATCCAATTGATATATTTCTAAGCCTATTATGTGCTCAGTCTTTGGGAGTTTTGATGTATTTCTAGTATTTTTGTAAGTATAGGGGCTGGAGTGCAAAATAGGAGAAAAGAAAGGACCAAAGCTGGAAAAAAAAAGAGCTGAGGGAGACCGCACCCCTAAAAGAGAGCGGTCGCACCCTTTGTCCAGAAGGTGGTGAGCGAGCGTGCATGAAATGAGCGCGACCGATTGTGTTTTATGGTCTCTGAGGGTGACCGCACCCATTATGGGGGAGCGATTGCACCCCTAGGCGGATTAGGCGAATTGGCGACGGATTGGACGCTGGTGTGAATGTGTGCCCAAAATTTTGTTTATTGGAATTCACGCGGGTTTGAAGACATCCGAGTTATTTGAAAAACGGAGTCGCCACGCCATTTTGATTACCTCAAAACTTTGAAAAAAAGGTTTTATGGGTTCGGAGGTTAAGTTACCCCTTGGGAAGAACGTTTGGCGTTCACCCAAGGTGCCTTGCCGGAACAAGTCTCCCTAGATTTCATTAATCGTGTTTGCTTGCGTGCTTTCTTTGTGTGCATGTGTTTGAAAATAAAAAGGGGGGGAAATGTCCCAAGTTATCTTCCGGACGTACAAACCATTTGTTGGTTGTCGCTCGGGATTCCTTGGAATTTATGTATTAGGGATTATGATCCCGTCCTCATCTTATGACTTATGATCAACGCATTTAAACCTCGGGACCCTCGGGACTTGCGTGATCGAGAGAATGACTCTCTTTTGGGTCAAAGATGAGGTTCTTTAGGAAGGAATGTCCTTAGCCCATCAATCCTACGCTTTAAGACGGTCGAGCTCGTATGGAGACTTCATACTCATTCTTAAGCGATAATTGGAGATATAGGGTTCAAGGTTATCCTTTTCCTAAAGAAATCATGAACCTTTAATGGAAGGAACGATGCAAAGATGAGAACTTTTACACCGGTCCGTTCCAAGGTTGGGGAAAGGAGGAATGCATGATGAAAAAATGACTCTTTAATGAAAAGATGACATTTTTGTATGTAAAGCATGTCTTTTGGTTGCAAGGGATGCTTTTTATACAAAGAAAAGATTCTTATGCAAAGAATGCATTTTTGCGTTGGAAAATAGCATTTAATGCACAAATGATGCATGAAAATGGCAAAGAATGGTTTTTTTAATGCGAAGTGTGCATTTTGAGTATGAAAATGGGTTTTTGGGTGCAAAGAGTACATCTTTAATGTAAAAAGGGATTTAAAATGTAAAAAGGATGATTTTTATGCATGAAAATGAGATTTAAGTGCAAAGGATGCATCTTTATGTATGAAAATGGTATTTTAATAAAAAGATGACACATTATGTACATAGATGTTACCTAAAATGCAGATAGACATCAGATTATAGCATTATGGGGGTTAACATCAGATTGCAGCTTGAAACTGTGAAGCTTCTGCAAACTGGCTACTTATGTCGCGTGACATAGGCTGCCTATGTCGCGTGACATAACTCGCCATTTTGCAGAGCTTCAAAGAATGAGATCTACAGAGGTAACAAGGCCTTAAAATAGCCAAGTTACTTCACCAATAGATCCCGTGGAGCATGTTTATCACTAATGAACACTTCAAGAGGGTGTGGATATGAGGGATCCACACTCATCTTGAGTGTTCATGCAAAACCAAGCCAAAACGGGGATTTTATATGAAATGTAATGAAATGAAATGTGGATATGGGTAATATGACATAAAGTATGCAACTTTAATCGAATACTACATTATGAAGGCATTTAGCATGGAGATTTCACATTTGAATGAAAATAGAGAGTGGAAAAGGGGTAGAAACTCGTTACCCTCGAAGATCCACAACTCCTATATCAAGTTAGATATAGGAGCCTTCTAGCGTCCTCTTCCCGTGAGTTGGTGTCCACCTTGGATCCTTGGGAACTCCTTGATTTCTTGATGTATGTGAGAAGTGTGTGTGTGGAAAGTGTGTGTAGAATTGATTTAGGAGGATTGGGGTGATTTGGAGGGTATGTGAGGAAGGAGGAGGCTTACGGGCGTGTTTCCTATAGAGGGGACCGAGGGGTGGAGGAGGTGTGTCTAAAATGAGAGGTGAAGGCCTCTATTTATAGGGTACACTGCATGGGCTTGTTATGTCGCACGACATAATAAGCCATAACCGTTTTCCTTCTAGAAACATGCAAGGTGGCATGGTTCTAGAACTCTTCTGGCTCGGTTATGTCGCACGACATAAGTGGCCGGTCCTGGATTCTTCTAGAAACATGCAAGGTGGCGAGGTTTCTAGAAGGTCTTCTAGTGGTTATGTCGCACGACATAAGTAGCCGGTCTGAACTCTTCTAGAAATGTGCAAGGTGGCAGCCTTCTAGAAGGGTTTTGGGATTAAGAAAACGTGTTTCTTAATCACCAAGCATTCCCTTCAGCCCTTAAAAGGCTTGAAACAGTTCGGAATTGTTCCGAACTTTAGGAAAATCCGGGGAATTACCGGAAAAATTGCCGGAATTACGGGAAAATTAACCTAAGGCATGAGCGATTTGGGTACTTACGAAGCCCTCGGCAACGTCACTTGCGGGCGAGTGGGGTTGTCGATAGAAAAGGATCCAATGCGGCGAATGCCGAGATGGATTGGGTGACCAAGGTGGTCGAGTGGTGGACCTTTTATAAAAGGCTACCTACGTATCCCCGGAGGAATCAAGCCGGAGTCGTAGTTCGAGGATCACTAGATAGTTAGGAACGATGTCTAGGATCCTTGAGATTTTGACAATTAATGGAGGATGTCACCTGATTGACAATTACTGGAGGATGTCACCTAATTTTGACAATTACTGGAGGCTGTCACCTAATTTGACAATTACTGGAGGATGTCACCTAATTTGACAATTACTGGAGGCTGTCACCTAATTTGACAATTACTGGAGGCTGTCACCTAATTTGACAATTACTGGAGGCTGTCACCTAATATTGACAATTACTGGAGGCTGTCACCTAATTTGACAATTACTGGAGGCTGTCACCTAATTTGACAATTACTGGAGGCTGTCACCTAATATTGACAATTACTGGAGGCTGTCACCTAATTTGACAATTACTGGAGGCTGTCACCTAATTTGACAATTACTGGAGGCTGTCACCTAATTTTGACAATTACTGGAGGCTGTCACCTAATTTTGACAATTACTGGAGGCTGTCACCTAATTTTGACAATTACTGGAGGCTGTCACCTAAAAATTATTTCCTTTTAACAGAAGCTAAAGCTTACGGCGCTATCTCTTTTATGACGGAGATAGAGGGAGCTAAAGCTTGGAAAAACTTGAGCATACTTCTCAATCCCTTTCGAATCAGAGATATGGGTAGCTAAAGTTTGGAAAACTTGACAATTAGGAAACTGTCGCCTGGCGTTATCTTGTTATAACGAAAGTAACGAAGGCGCTTTTGGGAGAAAATGTTATCACTAGCAATTGGCACGTTACTTGAGCCTAGGGGTGATTTTTTTCTTTTTCTTGGAAACATGGTAGGGACTGGGTCTGGATGTACATATGGAATGTATTTGGGAATTGTTTAAGACGGGTTTCAAACAGGTGGGGTCATATCCCTCGGGTGCGGACTGAACTGCTGTTGTTGCTGAGATTTTGTCAACGTGGTCTAGAATTCCCTCTTGAGCTGAAACTGGGTTTAAACCTCGGGTTTCGATGAATGTTCCTTTTCTTAAACTCTGGCGCTTGAAGCTGTTGCTGACAGGCTTTTATAACCAAAGCAGATGTTGAAGTGACCAAACCTCTCTTCTAGGGATGAATGTGACTTATCGGAGCCCCGGTCTGAGGAAAAAACTTTCTGCAAAGCCCCATGTCTTACTAAAGCAAGGAAAGATCCTTTCATTTGGCAAAGCCCCGGTTGAATGAACTGAGTAGGCGAAGTGACTTGGCGAAGCCCCAGTCTGGTGACCTAGCAAAAATCCCAATCTGATTGGTACTGCGAACGTGATCCTGGGGTTAATCTGACCAAGACTGAATCCATCTAGGGACCTAGTGAAGAACTCGATGCGAACCCCAAAAATGGCTAAAGAAGCCCCCAGTTTAAAGGAATGACTTGGCAAAGCCCCAGACTGGAAGAGTTTCGAGGCAGTCCTAATGCGAATTGTAGCGAAGAGGAAAACCTATCCTTTTTCTATTTTTATTTCTATTTTTTTTTAGTCAACCAGTCAACCTTAAGGAGACGCAGACAAAGAGAAGAATTTTAGGAAGATATGTACATGCAGGGGCATATTTTTCAAAAGGTGGGAATAATCCCGATTTTGTGTTATTCCGATGGCCTTATTCGATGTAGGCACAAAACTCGCTTTGGGTTTGACTCTTTTGAGAGAGTATAAGCGTAGAAAGGTTGGTAAAAGTGTATGGAAGCCCCTGCTGACAGAAAATCAGTGTTTAGCGCTATCTTTCCTAAGATGTAGAAAAGGAAGACTTGTCAAGACATCTGAAAACTTGTTTTATTTACAATGATCACAAGATTGCTTAAAACCCTTTATTAATGTTCGGGTTATTCAACCACTAATCTCGATATGAACAAACATTCTTATTAATCATGAGGAGAAAGTCAACCAATGTCGCGGATCAAGGTTGGCTGGGTGTGAAAGAAAGGTTTGTGTATAAGGAGGTCATTGATGAGACCGGGTTTTACGGGATTTGGCGTGTCCATGGGAGAGGTCATTTGATGAGACCAAGTTTTCGGTAATTTGGATATGCTTATGGGAGAGGTCATTTGATGAGACCGGGTTTTCGGGAATTTGAATATGCTTATGGCCGGACCATTCTTTGGTTGCCTACGTTCCCCTCATTGTGAAGAGCTCGAGTCGCCGTAGTTCGGCCTTGGCCAGGGCTGCTTGGAAAATGGGATTTTTGTGGTTCCTTTAGTGAAAAGGCTCGGATGAAAAGATTGGATGGTGAGGCTTGGGCCTCGGGATGATTCCTTGACCAAGTCATTCTTGGACGGGCCGTTTCGATTGCTTCCTCTTTCATTGGGGAAGAAAGGATTTGCACGTGCCTACAGCTGTGCTGTGGCTTTGCTTCGACCGTCCCGTTGTTATCGACAACTTTCATTTTCGAGCTTTGGTCTTGCCTCGTCCGTCAAGCTTTTGATTAGTGACGCCGGGTCCTTGGCCTCATTTTTTTATGTGCAACCTGTTTTTGCCTAGGCGCCTTTTGGGATTTTCGCCTAGCTAGGTATTACTCTTTTGCACTATTTTTCCTTTTCTTTTTTTATATATGTGCAACCCCTGTTTTTGCCTAGACGCCCTTTTTTGGGATATTCAAATTTAGCCGGGTATTACTCTTTTTGCACTACATTTTTTTTTTTTTTTTTTTTTTTTTTTTTTTTTTTTTTTTTTTTTTTTGAGCACACGAGGACCAAGGCGAGCCTCGCTTGAACATTCTTGGCAAGCTCTTAGGTTGCTTTGTTGACATGGGGTCAATCATTCGAAGGCCCGAGTGGCCTTTTGTTGTCCCTTGATGTTGCCGCCGTCGTTGACTTGGTCAAGGTGATGGGGAGGGCATGGTTCGGGAAAGTGTATGGCTTTGATGAAGGCCTTTTGTGGGGTGAGGAAAGTGTATGGCTTGATGGCATTAGTTGACTTTCTCACACCGATTAATCGGAACGTGAATTATTTCGAGAGATTGTTTGTTGAGCAATGCAAGTGATCATATAAAATAAAACCATTTCATTAAATGTAATGTAGGTGTGCAAATAATGTCTTAAGTCTAGCAAGAAAAGAAGAAGACTCTTTTATAGAAAATTGAAGATTAAATACAATGTCCGTAGAGGACTTGATTGAAAGAGAAAAGTACTAGAACCTACGAAAGTTGGTGAGAGACTATTTTCTTTTTCCTTCTTTTTTTTTTTTTTTTTTTTTTTTTTTATACTTAAGGATAGGTAGACCCTAGTCTAGCTACTCTTCGCGGTTGGACTACATTTCTACCCTTCAAAGATTGGAAGTAAATTCTTGATGCTCTTTGATCCGAACCTTGGTCATTGACTTGGTCACCATTCTCGAACAGAGTCCGCTCGCTTTGGTCCATTGGGCCGCTCAAGCTTACTCGCTTCGATTAACCCTTGGACCGCTCTTCTTCAAGGCTATACAGGTTGCTCGGTTGTGTGGCCATAATGACTATGGAAGGTGCAATGCTCATTCATGTCGAGTAGTGCATTTGAGCTCTTTGGATGATAGTCTCTAAGGGGCTCCAGGAGGCCTAGCTTTACTAAAGCCTTGAAGATTAAGCCCAAGGGTATCCCAAAATCATCAAAATGTTCTCGTTGTCTCGGAGGACCACTATTTATTGGTACCTTCTTTGATGTCGTCCATTGTACACAATGCCTTCTTTCCTTTACCGAGATGTTGCGGCCGTGTTGGAAGGGTAAGGTCTATAGCGGCGAGACATTTTCAAACCGTAAGTGCTTCCCCGTGCACGAACCCTTTTTATGTAATCATCAATGTAAGCGTCAAGATTCGACTCCTTTGTGTCGATGCACGAGATTGGTAGGGTGAGATGGCTCGAGTCGAGCGATTGTCGATACTTTCATTGCTAGGCTTTTCCCGTATTTTCTTAATTGGCTCTACCAATATTCCTTCGAACGAGTCAATAGGAGCATTAGGATCACACGACCCCGCCACAAGATTGGCATCGCAAATGAAACCACAAAAGTAGGAAATACCCCCGGTGGGAGAGATGACAGTGAGCATTCAAAGCGTGACCGTGACCGTAACCTTCCTTGTAAGTCAAACTTGAAGCATAGGAATGCGAACCAAAGGATCGGGAGTGGTGAGACTCATAAGGGGCCTCATAGGGTCTCGGGACAATGTCGAAGACGGGGATATATGGCTCGTAATAGTTGAATACCGTGGAGTACCGAGCGCCGATCCAAATGATCGCCGAAGACATGAGGTTCGAGGCACCATAAAAGTAGGACCGAACGTGTCCCGACCACACCGAGGGACGTGACCGGAAGAACAATGTGTATACCGTACTTGGTGAGCGTAAGCAACTTGCGTAATAAGCTGAGTGCGTAATTGGATGAGGAGCATTTGACCTTGTCTCGACTTCCTAACCTGGAGGAGAGGGGCAGAGCTTGGAGCCCGAGGAGCGAACCGATCCAAATTGATTTGCGGGGTCATGTCAAACTCTGTCTGCTTGGGAAGCCGCAAACCGACTCCATTCCAAGATGATGACCTAAACCCGACTGGGCCGTGAAGCGGTAAACCGACCCATTCCAAGATGATGACCCGAACTCCGACCGGGCCGAGAAATCGGGTAGCCGTAGCATTTGCTTCCTCTCGTTGGTGGTGAACAAAGCCGGGTCTTATCTCGAGGAGGTGAGGCATCGGGACCCCGATGGCTTGGGACATTGGAAAGGACCGCAAAGGGGTAGTCCTGGCAAGGGATCATATGTGGATGGAGGAGGGCATTGGTTATAGGATAGAGGAGCCGAAATTGCCGCATCCGAAGTTTCATCTTCTACCAGGGAATCATCGGCTTTGACCACTATCTCGAACTCTATGGCTACGGAGCGCATCAATGATCATGGCTTGCTGTTCCTCATGGACCTTATGACTCTTTTCCAGGCTAAGGCTAGCTCTTTCTTCCCTAGTCATCCGATTACCCAAACCACCGCCGTTTTCGTCAAATCGGCCATTCTCGACTCTCGAACCGACAAAACCGAGGATTCTCGCGAGCCGTCCGAGAATTTTGCGCTAACAAGTTGCTGACCCGGTATTCTCGTCCACTTCTTTCTCGCCAAGGGAAAGGGATAGGTAAGGTTTAGACTAGGGGTAGGCAAGATTTAGACTCCTGGGTAAGCAAGGTTTAGAGATGAGGTGAGGTTTAGACTCCGGTGGACAAGGTTTAGACTCTGGTAGCAAGCAAGGTTTAGACTCGGAGACGGGTGAGGTTTAGACTGGGTAAGCAAGGTTTAGACTCCTGAGATGGGTGAGGTTTAGACTCTGGGGCAAGTGTTTAGGCCGAAAGCTTAAGTAACATGCACTTATCGCTAACTCATTTTCTCCTAATCCTAATTGATTGGAAAAGATTGGACCTTGAAAGGCCAAGATCGAAAATCGAGATCGGACCGAAAAGGTCTCGATTAGTGGATTTGACCATGAAAGGCCGGGATAGGAAAATAGGAAATCGGACCGAGGAGGTCTCGACAGGATTTGACCATGAAAGGTCTGGATAGGAAATCTGACCGAGGAGGTCTCGACAGGGGTTTGACCATGAAAGGTCGGGATAGGAAATCGGACCGAGGAGGTCTCGATTAGGATTTCGCAGACAGGACCATGCAATTATGATTACATTAATTGTTCAAGTTTACTTAAAACAATGTCTTTTATTTATTTCTATTTGGTTGGAAAAGGGGGTTTGCCCTTCTTTTCGCAACTACTCTAGATCCTCGGATCGCCGGGTTCCGTCACTACGCCTATAAGCCCCTCGTATTCCACCCGTATTTCGACCTCCCAGGTGGGATGCCCTGGCGAGGGTCCTATAGGGGCACGCGGATCCCACCGACCGAGAGTAAAGAACGCTCCTATCGGGTCTAGCGGGTCATGTGACCTTTCAACGCACGAGCGATGCGGATTATAGTCAAGGCAATACCGAGAAAGTCTCGTCTCTCGCCTTGACGGAGTTTTTGCGTAGTTTCGCTGAGCGAAATGACGTTTGACTTTCGGTAATGTCCGAGAAAATAATAGGCATGGGTCGGGCGGCGAAAGCCGGATGACACGGTGTCACATTGAACTTCGTTGCATACGCCGGCGTGAGTCGAATCGAAGTCAATGCCGGTCAAGATCTTGCCAATTTTTCCTTGTCGGAATTTTGGCAGTAGCTTCGCTGAGCGAAAGATCTTTTGATTTATTGGCAAAGACTCGGTCTTGACTCTTACGCATTCCGTGCGGGTCAAGGTCAATAGTCAATGTCTGAGTCGAGATCTCGCCAATTTTTCCTTGTCGGAATTTTGCGTAGTTCTTCTTCCGTTATGAGCTAAGGTTTGACCTTTACGAGGGTATGCAACTGGGCTATATGACACGGACTAGACCAAAAACCAACCAAAAGTCACGGTTTTTTTTTGAAACGTGTGACACCTGGACCGTGCATTGGTCGACACTGGCCGCCATGGGAGGTTGGGATGATTCCGTGCGCGCCTCGGAGCATCGTAAGGCTGTCCAGGATCGCAAACTGAACCACCCTCGGGTTTGGAAGGACGTGCGTGCAAAAGTGTACGTGATATATCAAAGTGCCAGAAGGTGCGGTCTCCTAAAAATGTTCCTTTTTGAGTTAAAACAGTAAATTTTCATAATGTGTTTTAAAGGAATGATTTTCTGGACGGGGAAAATGCAACACATAAGCACGCAAATTTTTCTCGGGAGCCCCTGCCATGGAGCCGAATAGCCCCAAGCCGCTAGACCGCTGATTAACCATGATTTTTCCCGGTGGAATTGCCACCGAGGTCGTATGGTCGAATCCAATGAGGATTAGCCGTACGACCGCATGGATCAATTTTCCGTGTTCCACTCCTTTGCTATTTTTCGGGTTATTTCCCGTTTTCAAAGTATGCACGTATTCCAAGATGCAAATGATGCAATGCATGGTAAAGAAAGCAAGCACGATTAATGAAATCGGCGATGGGAGTCTAACCCGCTCAAAGGGAAAAGCTTTCTTATTATTTTTTCAAAAAAAAATTTTTTCGAAAGGGATACCGGGTACGTGGATTGTTAAACCACCGGTCATCCCAACTCCCACGCTTAGGGAGTGTACAGAAGGTTAAGTGGTTTCCACCTATATACCAAGTATCGATTTTAGTTTTGAAAATAAAGCTTTTCTCCTTTGGGATGATCCCCAATGAGTCGCCAAACCGTGAATGTGTGCCCAAAATTTTTGTTTATTGAATTCACGCGGGTTTGAAGACATCCGAGTTATTTGAAAAACGGAGTCGCCACGCCATTTTGATTACCTCAAAACTTTGAAAAAGGTTTTATGGGTTCTGAGGTTAAGTTACCCTCGGGAAGAACGTTTGGCGTTCACCCAAGGTGCCTTGCCGGAACAAGTCTCCCTAGATTTCATTAATCGTGTTTGCTTGCGTGCTTTCTTTGTGTGCATGTGTTTGAAAATAAAAAGGGGGGGAAATGTCCCAAGTTATCTTCCGGACGTACAAACCATTTGTTGGTTGTCGCGGGATTCCTTGGAATTTATGTATTAGGGATTATGATCCCGTCCTCATCTTATGACTTATGATCAACGCAATTAAACCTCGGGACCCTCGGGACTTGCGTGATCGAGAGAATGACTCTCTTTGGGTCAAAGATGAGGTTCTTTAGGAAGGAATGTCCTTAGCCCATCAATCCTACGCTTTAAGATCGGCCGAGCTCGTATGGAGACTTCATACTCATTCTTAAGCGATAATTGGAGATATAGGGTTCAAGGTTATCCTTTTCCTAAAGAAATCATGAACCTTTAATGGAAGGAACGATGCAAAGATGAGAACTTTTACACCGGTCCGTTCCAAGGTTGGGGAAAGGAGGAATGCATGATGAAAAAATGACTCTTTAATGAAAAGATGACATTTTTGTATGTAAAGCATGTCTTTTGGTTGCAAGGGATGCTTTTTATACAAAGAAAAGATTCTTATGCAAAGAATGCATTTTTGCGTTGGAAAATAGCATTTAATGCACAAATGATGCATGAAAATGGCAAAGAATGGTTTTTTTAATGCGAAGTGTGCATTTTGAGTATGAAAATGGGTTTTTGGGTGCAAAGAGTACATCTTTAATGTAAAAAGGGATTTAAAATGTAAAAAGGATGATTTTTATGCATGAAAATGAGATTTAAGTGCAAAGGATGCATCTTTATGTATGAAAATGGTATTTTAATAAAAAGATGACACATTATGTACATAGATGTTACCTAAAATGCATAGACATCAGATTATAGCATTATGGGGGTTAACATCGTATTTGCAGCTTGAAACCTGTGAAGCTTCTCGCAACCTGGCTACTTATGTCGCGTGACATAGGCCGCCATGTCGCGTGACATAACTCGCCATTTTGCAGAGCTTCAAAGAAATGAGATCTACAGAGGTAACAAGGCCTTAAAATAGCCAAGTTACTTCACCAATAGATCCCGTGGAGCATGTTTATCACTAATGAACACTTCAAGAGGGTGTGGATATGAGGGATCCACACTCATCTTGAGTGTTCATGCAAAACCAAGCCAAAACGGGATTTTATATGAAATGTAATGAAATGAAATGTGGATATGGGTAATATGACATAAAGTATGCAACTTTAATCGTAATACTACATTATGAAGGCATTTAGCATGGAGATTTCACATTTGAATGAAAATAGAGAGTGGAAAAGGGGTAGAAACTTCGTTACCCTCGAAGATCCACAACTCCTATATCAAGTTAGATATAGGAGCCTTCTAGCGTCCTCTTCCTGAGTTGGTGTCCACTTGGATCCTTGGGAACTCCTTGATTTCTTGATGTATGTGAGAAGTGTGTGTGTGGAAAGTGTGTGTAGAATTGATTTAGGAGGATTGGGGTGATTTGGAGGGTATGTGAGGAAGGAGGAGGCTTCCTCGGGCGTGTTTCCTATAGAGGGGACCGAGGGGTGGAGGAGGTGTGTCTAAAATGAGAGGTGAAGGCCTCTATTTATAGGTCGCCCGCATGGGCTTGTTATGTCGCACGACATAATAAGCCATAACCGTTTTCCTTCTAGAAACATGCAAGGTGGCATGGTTCTAGAACTCTTCCTCGGGCCGGTTATGTCGCACGACATAAGTGGCCGCCCGATTCTTCTAGAAACATGCAAGGTGGCAGGTTTCTAGAAGGTCTTTCTGGCTGGTTATGTCGCACGACATAAGTAGCCAGTTCTGGACTCTTCTAGAAATGTGCAAGGTGGCAGCCTTCTAGAAGGGTTTTGGGATTAAGAAAAACGTGTTTCTTAATCACCAAGCATTCCCTTCAGCCCTTAAAAGGCTCGAAACAGTTCCGGAATTGTTCCGGAACTTTAGGAAAATCCGGGGAATTACCGGAAAAATTGCCGGAATTACCGGGAAAATTAACCGGAAGGCATGAGCCAGATTTGGGTACTTACAGCTGGGTTCCGGATTTGAATAGGATTTGGACAAATCTTTGGCTACAAATCAAGGATTCTCATCCCCTAGTATAAATAGAGGCACTAGAGTAGTTTTGTATCATCTTCCATATCATACCATCTTTTGCTGAAAAGCGTCTTAGAGCCACTAATATCCCACCGTTTTAGGTTTACAAGTTTTGAAGAAAGATTTCAAGGTTCTAAACCAGGTTTTATTTATTTATTTATTTTCTTCTTTAATGACCATTCGCAGCTAAATATTTGGTTTGTGAATTGGGTGATTAAAATTGGATCTTTATGCAAATGTTTTAGTTCTTCCTATCTCTTTCTCATTCTTGTTATTCTTAATGCAATTTTGAGGTTTCAATTGTATCATAAGATACTTTTGGCATTTAAATTAATTGGGTACAAATTGTTGCACACACGTGGATAGTTTATACATTGACCATTGTTGAGAAGATTATATTCAATTAATAACTTCACGGAAATCAAACGAATCTAGGTTCTATGGTCCTATGATTTAATTGGATCCCTTATATGTTTGTATTAACCTAGCGTAAGGTATAAACAAGATAGATATATTAGGGTTGAAATCCACACATCAAACGTACCGACCCTAATCTTTTGTGAACGAACCCTTGAATGAGATTGATTCCTTTTACATGATTTGAAATAGCATAAAGTGATAATTGTTATGATCTCCAATCCATTAATCCCTTGTCTGTTGAATTCTTTACTTGCTTTTAATTTTTGCTTTCTTAGTTTAATAAATCAACTAATCAAAAAAACCCTTGTGATTACTTTTACACTAATAAAATATACTTGTTCCATATGAGTATCTGTAGATTTGACCCTTGTGAATTTCACATTAATACAGTGATAAACTAGTGCACTTGCTAGGTAATTTAATAAGAGGGAGAAATTTTCCATCAAGTTTTTGACGCCGTTTTCGGGGAATTGTGTAGTGAACAAGTTAATTTTCTTAGTGTATGCTTGGTCGATTTTCTTTGATTCCTACCTTGTAGCCATTGAACGACAACATTGATAGATTAGTCGGCGTCTTAAAAAGATTGAATTAAAAGAAGGCAATGCCCTCGAAAGTGACCTAGATCTTAATTCTCCTACCACCAGGATAGAAGAGGAAAAAGCTGTGATGGCAGTCCCACCGGCTCAAATAATGAAGGACTTTTTTCGTCCTAAAGTAGATGCTTTCATATCTTGTATTATGCTAACTAAGAAAGTGATTGATGCTGTTTTATCCATACAAAAGATATGTTTCCAAGCTTATTTGGTGCTCAAAACTAGAGCCTTCAATACGGGAATACGGGACGGGACGAAATTATGTTGTCCCACGATGGGAACGGGACGAGACGGGATGGGACAAAACGGGACGGGACAAAAATACTCCGTCCCATCCCGTCCCACTTGCGGGACGCGGGATCCCGCGGGACCCATACGGGACCCGTTGACTAGAAGGGATAAGCGTTGACTGGGCGCCATCTTGAAATTGGGACTTCCCAAACGTAGACTTTGTTGTTTCAGCCATCTTGACACATGAGCTAAAAAGAGAGCTTTAGTCATTTTAATTACAGTTGGCAGCATTCAGTCATTTCAAGAAACTAAAGATATGCAAGTGCATGTTACCTGAGAATGGAGCATGAGCAAGTGAATAATCTTTGGCCTTGTAATGCTCAAATCCATGCACAGGTAGTGCGTTCCGCTGCAGTTCATCATTGTTCCTGGTGACCACCCGTACTTCCTCGGTCTGAGCATTTCCCTGCTTAACATAATCCGTACGTTTAGCAATTATAGCAGCCTTTCGTCTAAAAAAGATTGAGGATCATCGGAAACTAAGGATGTAGTTATCGCAAAGCCTAGGTTAGTTGAGATCAATACGGGATAACGGGACGGGACGGGACGAAACTAAGTTGTCCCGCGACGGGAACGGGACGAAACGGGACGGGACGAAAATAGTTCGTCCCATCCCGTCCCATTTGTATGGCGGGTCGAGACGTCCCGACGGGACCGTCCCAACTTGACGGCTCTACTCAAAACCTTGAGAATTTAATTTGTTTGTTAGTATTTTGAAAGTACAGGGGTTGAAGTGCAATTAGGCAGATAATGGAGGATATAAGCTTGTTTTGGAAGTTTAGGGACCAAATTGCAATTATGGAAAATTAAGGAGTAAACTAGTATTATAAAGTTCAGGGTGTTGGTGTTATGCCTTAGGCGTATAACTATTTTGACTCATAGTTAATACCGTTATGTAATTGTCTTTACCATTTATAATAGAGAATGTTTATCTTGAGTATTATATGTTTTACATGTTTATTATAATATTCTGTGTACCTAGTTATTGTGAATAACTAGTATAAGTTGGTAATGGATAATCATAGAGATGAGTATATGCATAGGGATGCACATTACACTTATGGGTACTTGTTAGAGAACAAGGTACTGGACCGACCCATCTATGAGATTTATGACATGGTCTATGGTCATATATGTCATGATTAAATCTCATGATAGTCGTGTCATTAGAATCCTTTGTACCTGAGATTATAATCATCTTCCACATGATGAAGGTTATGTTTGATGTAGTCTAACACTATCTTTAATAGGATAGCAATAAGGGCTATGTTAGCACAATTGGATTCATGTAGGGAAGAATGATAAGTCAAGATGGGATTTGTCCCTCGTAAAGAGAGATGTCTGCTTGGCCCCCTAGATGAATAGTGTTGATGAAATGTACGGCCGTACTCAAGAGATTTGATAGAGATCAAATGCACTTGGATTATAAACATATTCGGAGTCGAGAAAGCATTGAACAATATAAGTTGACGTGGACCATGACATATGTGCAATATGACATCATGTGACAAAGGGATTGTGACGATGATCTATCGAGGAATCAAGCTTTGATGTTATATTTAATTGGGTGGGCATAATTGCTTGCTAGAGACCACTTATGTCTTGTGGGGTTGATGTTTCAACTCACTACTAACATAAAATATAATTCCTAAAGGGTCACACACAAAGAACGGATTGAAAATGACTCAAATCTGGAAAAAGGAAATTTGGGGTTGTTGCACGGCCGTGCGTTATAATATGCACGCCCGTGCAAAAGGGTTGGAGCGGCCGTGCGTTTTAAAGTGCACGCCCGTGCAAGTGGTTGCACGGCCATGCAAGTTTAAGTGCACCGCCGTGCATGTCGGAAATCAGTAATCCGGTTTTGGCTTGGATTAGGGTTTCTCCCTAATAGTTAGGGATATATATAAAGTATAAATATAACCCTTTTGCCTCACTCAAGAGTGACAAAAATTGGGGTTTATGAAACACTAATTCCTTGATTTTGATTATGAATCAAAGATCAAAACTCCTCAGATTCAATTCCATATTAGCCATAGATTGTTGAAAAGAGTTTCAACAATCGGGGATCATCTAGCAATCCAACAAGATTCGATCTTGGTTCGTTCGTGTGTGGATTACCGATAGAGGGTGATTGTTTTATCACCTAAAGCTTGAAGGCCTAGCATTGTTGATTCATCACAAGGAAGAACAAGAAAGAAGATCAAAAGATTCGTCTACGATTCAAGGTGAATTACGAAATCGTGTACGAAAGACAAATTCGCAACAAAGGTTAGTAAATCTATATTCATTCTTTTAATCTCTTCATGTTAGATGGATTTATGGCTAGGGTTTTGTAATTTTTTAAATCTTCCGCTGCGCATGTTACTCCAAAACCCAACACGGGGATCAAATTGCAATTATGAAAAATTAGGGAGTAAACGGGTATTATAAAGTTTAGGGGCTAAATTGCCATTAATTGGAAGTAGGAGGGACATAGCTAAAAAAGTAAGCTGGTCGGCCAAGTGCATGAGCTGGAGAGGACTTGGCTGCATTTTGCAAGACATGAGGAGAAGTGGCCGGCCAAGGCATGGGCCAGGAGCAGCGTGACCGAGAAAATGGCCTGCCAAGGCATGGGCCAGGACCAGCGTGGCCGAGAAAATGGGGCCACAACGCAAGAAAGGCAGAAGAATAGGGCGACTGCGCCATGGGTGGCCGAGAGGCCGCGCCCATGGCCAGCCAAGCATCAGAGAAAGAAAATAGTGACGGATTTGGTCCGTCACAAATTAAAAAGGTGTTTTTAACAGATTTTGCTAAAGAATTTGTGACGAATTTTGACAAAATCCTACTTTGACTAGGAAATTGACCTATTTTGGTTGTAAATCAGGAATCCCTCCTCCCTCCTATTATATAAAGGATTCCTAGACAAGTTTTTGTATCTCTCTTATCTCTTATCATCTTCTACCTCTTTTAATTCATAGTTTAGGTTTCTTTACAAGTATTGAAGGTTTAATTCAAGGTTTTGATTATTTATTTTAATGGTCCTTCGAGGCTAATTTATTTTGATTCGTGGATTGAGGTAAGTAACAATTTGATCTTTATGCTAGGGTTTTAATTCTTACTATCTCTTTCTCATTCTTGTTATCTCAACATTCTTGAATATTATTCTTTGGCTTCAATTGTATGATTAAGATACTTTTGGCCATTGAATTTATTTGGGTATAAATCGTTTCACTTACATGGGTGATTTATATATTGACCATTGTTGAGAAGAATGGATTTAATTGATAACTTCACGGAAATCAATGAATCTAGGTTCTTATATTCTTATGTTTTAAATTGAATTTCTTGAATGTTTATATTGACTTCACGAAATATATAAACAAGATAGAGATATTTGGGTTTTAATGTTCTTATCGACTTCACGCAAGATATTAACATCTTAACTCTAAATTTTTGTGAATGAACCCAAGAATGAGATTGAATTCTTTTTACATGATTTAAAAAGCATTAAGAGACAATTGTTATTATCCCCAATACAAGAATCCCTTGTCTCCTTGATTTCTTTAATTAGCTTTATTTCTTGCTTTCCTAGGTTTAATAATCCAACAAATCAAAAACCCATTTTCTTACTTATTGCATTAATAAAATAAACTTGTTCCACACTTGTCTTTGTGGATTTGACCCTTGTTTTGTGCATATTAATACATTGGTAACTAGTACACTTGATGGGTATTTATAATAAGAGGGAGATTTCCTCCATCAGGAAGCAAAGAAGTTTGACGTCAAGGTCAATATTTTAATATGTTACTAATTTATCAAGGTCTTTCGGCCGAGGACCCTTTGGCTTTATTTCTAAGTACATGATGATTGTGTCTCACTTTCCTAGCAAAGTAGGTGTAACAGACGAGTAGATTATTAAAATGCTTCCCATACACTCTGAAAGGGGCGGAAAAGACATGGTTTGTGATGTTAACACCTAGGAGTATTAGGACGTGGGATCAATTACATGATGTGTTTTTACAAAAATATTATCCCCATCCCACGGCTAGCATGAGGCAAAAGATTATAGGATTTGCTCAAGATGTAGGTGAGCCGTTTCATGAGGCATGGAACAAATTTAAAATGATGATAGTTCAATGTCCCCACCATAATTTTACTTTGTCTCTGTTAAATCAAACTTTTTATGATGATTTGAATCCTGTTATTCAAGCCATGGTGCATAATGCAACTGGGGCACATTAAAAGCCAAAACCCCTCAACAGACTTATGACTTGTTTGAGATGTTGGTGCTAATTCCCAACAAAAGAGTACTAGGGTAAGGCTAGGGGCGTACATGAGTTGGAAGCTAATGATAATTTGGCTAAGCAAGTGTCACAATTAATTGATATGTTTAATGCTAAAGGCACTTCCCTTAGTGCCAATGTTGTGCAAGATGCTTGTTCTTTATGCGGTTACATACTTATGCTACTAACTTTTGTTCTAGTGGTGCACAATATGTTACTAATGATGAGCATGTACATGCACTAAGTGGGTACAACCTAAGGCCTCCATAAAATTACCCCTACATCAATACCTACAATCTGGGGTGGAGGAATCATTCCAACTTCTCATGGGGAGAAAATCAAGGTAATCAAAATAAATCCCTTCACTCTCCACCACCCCAAGGGCAATTTGAGCCCATGAAAGAGCTTTGAGAAGAGGCCATAGAAAGAATGAAGTTGGAGCAGCAACAGAAATCAAGACAACATGATGCTGAGATAAAAAAGATGGAGGTACAAATAGGGAAATTTGCTGAAACCCTTCAAAGCCACAAGCCCTGAACTTTTCCAAGTCAAGGGAAACAAGCTATGGACATATCCAGACTACGGAATGAAAAATTGGTAAGTCAAGATGTTAGTTCTCCTTCTTCTTCTTCTTCTCCTCATATTTTTGAAGAAGATACTGAAAAGAGTACATATGAATTGGGAGAAAGTTCCAAACATATTTACATACCCCCCCAAACCATATGTACACTACCAGAAACAGGTGTTTTAGCGACGAAATCAACAGCGACGGACTCATTCCGTCGCTAAATAGCGACGGAAATTAAGCTTTAGCGACGAAATTATTTTGGCGTCAAATTTAGCGACGGAATTTAATTCCGCCGCTAAATTCCGTCGCTAAAACGAATATTCCTCGAATATTCGTTTAATTACCGCCACTATTTTGGCGCTTGATTTACCGACGGAATATACCGCCGCTACTTCTTTAACAGCGACGGAATTATTCCGCCGGTGAAAATATATTATTTTATTATTTTTTTATTTATCAGCGGCGGAAATTTTCCGTCGGTGAAAATCAAATAATTTTTTTTTTTTTTGAAATGTTACACCGACGGAATATTTCCGCCAATGATAAATTAAAAAAATTAATTTATCAGCGTCGGAAATATTCCGACGGTGAAAATAAAATATTTTTTATTTTTATTTTTTGAAATATTACACCGACGGAATATTTCCGCCGCTGAATAATTATTTTTTTTTATTTATCAGCGGCGGAAATATTCCGTCGGTGAAATTAAATGTTTTTTAATTTTTTTTTAAATTAAACACCAACGGAATATTTCCGCCGCTGATAAATTAATTTTTTTTAATTTATCAGCGACGGAATATTCCGTCGCTGATAATAAAATGTAATTTTTGATTATTTTTAGAACTAATTAACAAAATAACCAACTGAAAAACATTAAAATATTTAACTGAAACGTTAGAAAATTGACTGGAATTTCAAAAAACTAACTGAAATTTTGAAAAACATACTGAAAACGTTAGAAAACTAACTGGAAACGTTAAACCCTAAACCCTAACCCCTAAACCCTAAATCCTAACCCCTTAACCCTAACCCCTAACCCCTAAACCCTAACCCCTAAACCCTAAACCCTAACCCCTAATCCCTAAACCCTAAACCCTAACCCCTAAAAACTCCTAACCCCTAAACCCTAACCCCTAAACCCTAAACCTTAACCCTAAACCCTAACCCACAAACCACAACCACACAAGCCACACAACCCCAGCCACTAAACCTTAAACCCTAAACCCTAACCCCTAAACCCAAAATTCTAAACCCTATAGTGTATAGTATATAGGGTATAGGGTATAGGGTATAGGGTATAGGGTATAGTGTATAGGGTATAGGGTATAGGGTATAGGGTATAGTGTATAGTGTATAGTGTATAGTGTATAGTGTATAGGGTATATGGTACGTATAGGGTTTAGGGTATAGGGTATAGTGTATACTCCCTCCGTCCCACAAAACATTACCCCTTTTACTATTTTGGGCGTCTCACTTTAAAGTCCCACTTTCCTAAAAAGGAAATTTTTTAATACTTCTTTATTCATGGGATCCACTTGTCATACTCACAACACTTTTCAAATTTACTATTCTCTCCACTCATTCCCTCTCCTTCCACTCACAACACCTACTTTAATAACATTATTCCTTATTTTCCGTTCTCAACAGTAAAGGGGTAAAGTTTTGCGGGACGGAGGGAGTAGTGTATAGTGTATAGTGTATAGTGTATAGTGTATGGTGTATAGATAGGGTATAGGGTATAGGGTTTAGGGTTTAGGATTTAGGGTTTAGTGTATAGTGTATAGGGTATAGAGTATAGGGTATAGTGTATAGTGTATACGGTATAGGGTATAGGGTATACGGTATAGGGTATAGTGTATAGGGTATAGGGTATAGTGTATAGGGTATAGGGTATAGTATATAGTGTATAGGGTATAGGGTATAGGGTATAGTGTATATTATATAGTGTATAGTGTATAGTGTATAGTGTATAGTGTATAGTATATAGTACAGTGTATAGGGTATAGGGTATAGGGTATAGGGTATAGGATATAGGGTATAGGGTATAGGGTATAGTGTATAGGGTATAGGGTATAGGATATAGGGTATAGGGTTTAGGGTATAGTGTATAGGGTATAGGGTATAGTGTATAGGGTATAGGGTATAGTATATAGGGTATAGGGTATAGGGTATAGGGTATAGGGTATAGGGTATAGTGTATAGGGTATAGGGTATAGGGTGTAGGGCATAGGGTGTAGGGTATATGGTATAGGGTATAGGATATAGGGTTTAGGGTATAGGGTATAGGATATAGGGTATAGTGTATAGTGTATAGTGTATATGGTATAGTGTATAGGGTATAAGGTATAGGGTATAGGGTATAGTGTATAGGGTATATTGTATAGGGTATAGTGTATGTATAGGATATAGTGTATAGTGTATAGGGTATAGTGTATAGGGTATAGTGTATAGGGTATAGGGTATAGGGTATAGGGTATAGGGTATATGGTATAGGGTATAGGGTATAGGGTATAGTGTATAGTGTATAGTGTATAGTGTATAGGGTATAGGGTATATGGTATAGGGTATAGGGTACAGGGTATAGTGTATAGGGTATAGTGTATATTGTATAGTGTATAGTGTATAGGGTATAGGGTATAGTATATAGTGTATAGTGTATAGGGTATAGGGTATATGGTATAGTGTATAGTTTATAGTGTATAGTGTATAGTGTATAGTGTATAGGGTATAGTGTATAGGGTATAGGGTATAGGGTATAGAGTATAGGTTATAGGGTATAAGGTATAGGGTGTAGGGTATAGGGTATAGGGTATAGGGTATAGTATATATTGTATAGGGTATAGGGTATAGTGTATAGTGTATAGTGTATAGTGTATAGTGTATAGGGTATAGGGTATAGGGTATAGGGTATAGGGTTTAGGGTTTAGGGTATAGTGTATAGTGTATAGGGTATAGGGTTTAAGGTTGGTACGCGTACGTTAACCGCTAAAGAGTTTGACGCGATCTCACTCTATGTTCTTCTTAACTGTGACGAGGTTGGGGAATATATCAAGTAAGTCGCTGATGTTTTGTTTATGCCTTGTCGATTAAATTATGCATGTTTAATTACCTGCATATGAAATGCCTTGTTTAACCCTATTGCAGAATATTTGAAGATTTAGCTCAGGATTTATCTCCAGAACTCATCGCAACTAGGACAGACAAAGAATTTCCAAACTGGCTAAGGAAATATGTAAATATTTCGTTTCATTCAAATTTATTCTATACACTTTTTTAAACATTCAATCTTAAAATTGTATTAAATTGGTTACATATTGTCTTATAGATAGCTGAACATCCGGGTGATGCCAAAGCTGAGAGGTTAAGACATTTAGCATCAACTACGTACTTGTACGTTAATTTATACAACGGTTATTTCGTGAATGGCTATGTGTTTCATACCAAAGCTTACGGGGGGCTCTAAATTAACGTGGAATAGCGTTGTGAAGCTTAAAGGAAACCTTGATTATTATGGCGTCCTGAAAGAAGTAGTCGAGGTGGAGTATTTGGGTAGAAACAGTGTTGTCTTGTTCAATTGTGATTGGCGAGATGTTGTGCGAGGCGCTAAGAAGCACGCCATATTTGACCTCGTCGATGTAAAGGACTCGTCCAGACATAATGGCGACGACGTCTTCATCTTAGCATCTCAAGCACAACAGGTATACATGACTCCCTACCCTCGTCCGCGACCCGATGGATGGTGGGCTGTCTGGATGACCAAGGCTAGGAGCATGATTGACAACCTACCCTCGTCGACAACTACAGAGTCGTCATTAGAAACACCCTATCAAGAGGATGAAATGCCAGTGCCACCTAACGTTTCATCAGCTAATCATCCATTAGATGATGTCACTCATATTCCTCAAAATATTGATGAACCCGAGGAGGATTTCTTACCAGTGAATTTGCCACCTCCTCCGCCTCGTTCAGGTCATTTCGCGCACATTGATATTTATGAATCAGAGGAAGAGGAAGAGGAAGAGGAAGAGGAAGAGGAAGAGGAAGAGGAACCAGAGTTTGATTCATCAGAGTCCGAAGACGAAGATGAAGAACTCGAGTTTTATAGTAGTTCAGAGTCCAGTGATGATGATGGGGACGAAGATTAATAATAGTTTAAAGTTTTATATGTATTGTGAATGCTTTAGATTATTAGAACTTTAAAGTTTTATATGTATTGTGAATGTTTTAGATTATTAATAGTTTAAAGTTTTATATGTATTGTGAATGCTTTAGATTATTAGAACTTTAAAGTTTTATATGTATTGTGAATGCTTTATATTATTAATAGTTTAAAGTTTTATATGTATTATGAATGCTTTAGATTATTAGAACTTTAAAGTTTTATATGTATTGTGAATATATTGTTTCCTATTGTTAAAGTTGTATATTTTAATATATTTACTGTAATACAGATATGAGTTCTAGTAAAAAGGGTAGGAAGACACGGCCCATCTACACATCTATTCTTGGGGACGCAACCGTCCCGATCCAAGATCGATGATGCCGATGTCGACCCTACACGCAGTAGTACTAGCTCCACCTCTGGGCCGATACTCATATGCTGTCGATTCTGATGGGAGGATATTTGTCCGGATATCGTCACTTTATGACCAGTAAGTAACTCTTCATTAATTTGATATAAGTTGGTTCCTTTTTGTTTTATATATAATTCATTATTTAAGTTAAAATGTTATTGTATAAATATACTTGGCAGGTTTGTAGGTGGATATCCTACCCCAGGGACTAAGATCGGGCAGTATTGGCGGTCTCGGCTCATGACAGAGTTTTGGCCCAACTGAAAATCATTGCCACCGGAGCAGAAGGAGGATGCGTGGGAGGATTTTAAGGTAATGTGTTAATGGTTTTTATTTAAAACTTAAATGTTAGTTTGTTATTAAAATGTTATAATTAATAATGATTATACTCTTTTAGTTTTGTAATGTTATCATTATTATATGTTGTAGGGGAAATATTGTTGGGCGCCGAAAATCGACGAGGCGACGGCTAGATTTGTTTTCGATATACAGGCTCATAAGCTATTTAAGGATCATATTGGTAACATATTTATCTATCCTTAATTAGTTTAATTAACAATGATTATACTCTTTTAATTTTATAATGTCATCATTATATGTTTACGAGATATTCATATTTTTATAGGTAACACGAAGAAACAATGTTATACTAATCGGCTCAAGGCGAACCAACAGCCCTTGAGACCTACTTGGATGACCGAGGAGGTGTTTCTTCAATTTTGCGAATATTGGGAGTCGGATGCGGCGAAGGCTATAGCCGAACAGGCTAAGGCAAATAGAGCAGGCTCCTCGGGGTCGGCGGGGAAGCATACCATGGGGACGATCCAGGTCGGCGAGCATCACTACCGCATGGTATGTATGTTAGTATAAATGTAGTAGTGTATGCATGCTTTGAAATAGGTTTATGTACATATGTTAGCTCATGGGGACGATCCAGGTCGGCGAGCATCACTACCGCATGGTATGTATGTTAGTTTAAATGTAGTAGTGTATGCATGCTTTTAAATAGGTTTATGTACGTATGTTAGCTGGGAGCCATGTTGATGCTATGAAATCCATGGTTTTAGTGTAAATGTAGTGTATGCATGCTTTTAAATCAGTTTAAATGTTGCATTTATACAATTTCAAAGTAATAATCTCGCTTATTTTATTTATATGAAAGGGATCATGATCCGAATGTCAGTTTTTTGGATGTTTACGCTAGCACCCATCTTCGGACTCCTACAGCGCCCGATCAACCTCCGCAATGGGTTGACGATCGCTCTGCTAATGCCTTTGTAAGTAAACTATCATTAAATGACTTGATTTTGAATATGTAAATTTATTTATGCCCCTTACATTGTGTATATGATTATAATTGTTTGTTTTATTTTGACAGAGTGCATATCAAGCCGCCGTTGTTCCCGAAGGAACGCCTCCCGGCCAGCCCGTTCCCTTCGTGCCTGATGTTTGGCGCTCGGTCACCTCTGAGGGACATCCAAAGAGAGGAGCCCGAGTGTTAGGGATGGGGGATTACGGGCGGCAATGCCCGTCGACGTCGACCAGCCGTCGGCCAAATGTTGTCCCGACCACGTTTCATGATCCGAGGGTCGACACTCTGCAGGCTGAGTTGGATGAGGAGAGACGCGAGCGGGCAAAGCTTACGGAGGCTTTGGCGGCTCAGGCGCAGATGCAGGAGGAGAATGATCGGCGTCATGCAGAGACTCAAAGACAATTGGCGCTGTTGATGGCTCGTATGGACCAGGACCAGGGTAATTTCCGGCCTCCCCCGAGTTGATTACGGACTATTTTAGACTTGTTTGTACTATTTTATACTTGTTTGTAAACATTTGAGATATTTGTTACTCGCGGGAGCCCCTCTCCCCTATCCCCCCTCTCCCCCCTCTCCCCCCCGATTTGGTACGGTGATATTTAGTCTTTAATTTGGTACGCTGATATTGATTTTTAGTTTTATAGTTTTAGTTTTATAAATTGAATTGTTATATCAGGTATAAAAAATTTTGGATAATTGATATTTTAAATTATTTTTTTAATTTATTTCAGTATCAGCGACGGAAATTTCCGTCGCTGAAATTAATTTATTTTAATTAATTTTTATTACAGCGACGGAAATTTCCGCCGCTATATCAATTAATTTTAATATAATTTAAATTTAATTTTTGTTTTCAGCGGCGACAATTTCCGTCGCTGTAGTAAAAATTAATTAAAATTAATTAATTTCAGCGTCGGAAATATCCGACGCTGAAATTAATTTATTTTAATTAATTTTTATTACAGCGACGGAAATTGCCGCCGCTATATCAATTAATTTTAATATAATTTTAATTTAATTTTTGTTTTCAGCGGCGGAAATTTCTGTCGCTGGAATAAAAATTAATTAAAATAAATTAATATCAGCGTCGGAAATATCCGTCGCTGATATTAATTTATTTTAATTAATTTTTATTCCAGCGACGAAAATTTTCGTCGCTGAAATTAATTTAATTTAATTAATTTTTATTACAGCGGCGGAATATTCCGCCGCTGTAATAAAAAATTAATTAAATTAAATTGATTTAGCGGCGAAAATTTCCGTCGCTGAACACCGGCGGAATAAATTTCGTCGGTAAAATCAAAATATACCGGCGGAATTTGAGCTGTCGGAAAGCTGCGCCGGGCTGGTAGCGGCGGACCACCGACGTAATTTTTCCGTCGGTGTTTATATATAGCGGCGGAAATTTGGTTTTAGCGACGGAAATTTCCGCCGCTAAAACCTGTTTTTCTGGTAGTGGTACCACCGATGCCGTTTTCTGGTCGTTTGATGAGACACAAGATAGAGCATCAAATGAAGGATTTAACTAAGATGTTCTCCAAAGTTAGCATTAATCTTCCTTTGCTTAAAGTTATTAAAAATATTCCTGCCTATGCAAAAAATTTCAAGGAAATAAAATCTAAAAATCATAGGTATGAAAAAGATGAGATGTTGATCATGGGAGAGAGTGTTATTGCCATAGTCCGACAAGACCTCCAACCTAAACAAAAGGACCCCAAAACTTTCACACTTTATATTAATTTGGGGGTTCTAAGAAGGTGACGGCGATGTTAGAACTTGGTGTTAGTATAAATTTATTACCATACTCCATATACTTGAAATTGGGCTTGTCTGAGTTAAGGCCCACCACAATGACCCTCCATCTAGTGGATTGATCTATTAGGAGACCCATTGGCATTGTTGAGGATGTGTTAGTACAAGCGGGGACTTTTATTGCCCCCGTTGACTTTTTTGTTTTGGATATGGTTAATGGAGAAAGTATGTGTAGAGAGTCTCCTATTTTGTTAGGATGCCCCTTCATGGCCACAGCGAATACTATAATAAATGTGGGGAATGGGAAATTGTCTATGTTGGTGGCGGGTGGGAGGATTGAGATCCCGGTTGATGGTATGATAAAACACACCATAGATGATGAGGGGGACGCTAGTGAGTTTTTAGATGACATATAGGAGAGTGATTGTGCTCAATTAGATAGGATGCCAAGGGACGGTGAGAATTTTAGGGATAGTGCGGACGTCGATGATATGCCTAGTGACAACAAGACTGACGAGCACTCATAGACTGACGACTCGTATCACCCCCTAGACCGCTTCCACAAGGAGTCGGTGTCGCAATTAAAATCATTATTTTTTCTAAAATCTGGAAAAAAAATTAATTCATGTGCTCAAGTGGAAGAGTTTTATTTTCTTGATATATCTGATACTTTCTTTGCCAATATTTGTGATCAAGATAACATCTCTTATGATTTTATTGAGAATATGGTGCTTGAAGTTTGTAAGACAAAGGAACCAAATGAGTTTGGAGGAAAGGCCCCCGAAAAGAAGAAAAAGGGGAAGAAGGCCAAGAAAAAGGCATCAAAAATTCCTTGGGCACCAACGAAGCTAATAAAAAATGGTACTTATGTTTGAAAAGTTGTGGGTTTTTGTGCCCGCAAAAGTATGAGGTGGGCCAAGGGAAGAAAAGCAAAGGCCAAAGACAAGGTGGCCACCTCCAACCCCAACTAAATGTGGGCAACAGTCGGACTAACGACATTAACCAAATGCGCTTATTGGGAGTCAACTCAACTAGGTATATTTTAGTGTTTTTTGTGTCATGTCATCCTCTGAACCCAAGGCATGTGTTAGTTCTCTTTGCTATGAGGACATAGCATATTCTGAGTTTAGGGGTATATATCTCTTCGAGTTTGTGGGTTTATAGGGAAGTGTATATAGGGTCACCCTTAAAAAAAATAGAAAAATTTTAAAATTTTGTTATTTTCATGTTTGGGTTGTTGGCTAAAGTCGATGATGATATGAGAGATCTTAATTTTAAGTCTTGAGTGTTATTAACAATATGAGAATATAATTACATAGAAACATGTAAATTATGATTGCTTCACATTTCACTTTCATGTTATTTTCTTGATCATTGTTAGAAATTTAGGAGACCTTTATAGGATCAATTTGGCATTCTCGAGGTACCTAGAACATGTTTGCATGATTGTCAATAACACATAAATTAGGCTATTCAGGAAGTGATTTATGGCTATTTTCTTTGAACCAATTTGTGAGCCTTTAACTTTTCGTCATTTATAAAATTCTGCTATAACACCTTTTGAGCTTTAAAAAGAATGGAATCTATCAAAGTGAGAGCTTATCTTAGACCACCAATTGCATTCTTTTGTACCTACATTATCCTACCCTTATAGACTTGCACTATTTTCTCACATTTTCAAGAAAGTGAAATTAGGGAATGAATGGGAATTGTGGGTTATACTTGGGAATCAATGGGTGAGTGGAAGGAGGCCAACAAAAGAAATAAAAATGGTTATGTATTGTATTAAAAAGAGGGGCTTGTGCAAAGTATTTAATGCATAGTTTTCTTCGTGATCTACATATATGCACAACAAAGAAAAGATGAAGGAAAAAAATCTGAAAAGCCTTGTTCTCTTTTATGTTGAAGTGGAAAGTGATCAAAGGAAAGAAAGGTGATCACCCATTTGTATGAAAATTTGCAAAATTCTAAGTTTTGGGGTTCAATCATTCGGTTGGCATGAATGAGCAGAGAGATAAACTCAAGTTGAGGATATAAGTTGAAGACTTTCTAGTTTCACTTACTTGATTTCATATGTACTTATCTTCATTTGTGACCATGAACCTAGCCAGCAATTTTCGCGAGATATTACAAGCCATTAAGCCATTTTGGATCCCTAAAGAGTAGTCAGATTGACAGTTGTGTTTAAACATGCATATGAGTGTACTTGCGCATAATTATTATCTTATTATCATTGATTTAGAGTATGACACAAGTAACCCTATAAAATATCTTACTTTGGTAATGATAATCTCCCATTAATCATTCAAATTATCATATTGTGGTGGAGAATTGTAAGTTAGATTCATACATGTAAATATAATTTCATGTTCATATTAATGCTTGTAGATTGTGTGTGTTATAAAGATCTGAGACTTGTTTGGCCAACAACCTATTGTATGATTTGAACATCCCAAATTTTTTTTTGTTTAAGTTAGTTTAGTGGTTTTATTTTCTTTTTAGTTATGTTTTACTCGAGGATGAGCAAAAGATAAGTTTGGGGATATTTGATGGATTTATTTCATCCAAATGATATATTTCTCAGCCTATTTTGTGCTCGTTCTTTGGGAGTTTTGATGTATTTATAATGTTTTTGTAAGTACAGGGGTTGGATTGCAAAATTGGAAAAAAAAGAAAGGACCAAAGCTTGAAAAAAAGATAAGGGCGAACGTACCCCTAAAAGGGAGCGACCGCCCCTTTGTCCAGAAGGTGGTGAGCGAACGCACAGAAAAGGAGCGCGACCGCGCGTGTTTTACATTCTCTGAGGGCGACCGCACCCATTATGGGGTAGCGACCGTACCCTAGGCGGATTCGCTAAGCGTATATAATAAAATAGAGTGAAAGGGTCCACCCCGAAACCAAGGGGGTACTAACTAATAGCTAAGTCCTCTCTGAACCGCTACTTTTGGTAGACCACGAACTAGACTTCCTGTCCGGAGGAGCACAAACCAAACGTCTAGCATTCCCTCACGTTAATGACTAGATCCAATCCAAAGAGAGATCTTTTTAAATTAAAAGATCGAGGTTAGCAACGTACGAACGTTTTCCAAGCGAGCCATGGGAGTCTAGGTTTTGCGAACTAGCCCGGACCGGAAAAGAAGCAAGCATGTATAAAGGGTTAGGTCCAATCATTCTCCTCAATTGAAATCGGGCTAAGTAGCTAACTGAAATATCTAGTTTTGGGGTCCTAATGGGTGCTCCCCACGTCAATATAGAATATAGTAGCTAAGGCCTAAGCATTCGCCGCAGTTTCTACTCCTGCTAATAGTTTATCCCATTCTTTGCTGTCAAATTCAAAATGGGAGGAATGAAATCGCAAGCATCTGAAGCACGAACATGTTATGATTTTGAAAGAGATGAAAATGCGACATCTTTTTTTCTTCTTTTTTTTTTTTGAAAAGAAAAGGTAGCAGCACGAAGTACGGAAAAGACACACACGCACCCAAGAACGAGAAAGGATAAACGAAAGTTTGACCCACATAATGTTTTTAAAACGAAGGAGTTTTGAAAAAACATGTTAACTATCCCCAACAGAGTCACCAACTGAAATTACCAGGATCGCGCGCGGAACGCGGCGAGCGGCTTTCGCACTTGGACCTCGCTGGAAAAGAGAGAGTCACCATGTCGTTTTGTATTATGTGCCTAAACTTTGAAAAAGACTGATTCGAAAAAGGAGGTCATTTTGATTGATAGCCAAAACTTAGGAAAAGGCTTTTGAAAAGGAGGTAGTTTTGATTGGTAGCCAAAACTTGGGAAAAGACTTTTGAAAAGGAGGTCGTTTTGTTTGGTAGCCAAAACTTAGGAAAAGGCTTTTTGAACAGAGATTGTTAAGTTCGGAGGTCATGTTACGTTTCGGGAATAGTATATGGAGATCACCCGAAATGCCTCGCATGACAAGTCTTTCTATCTTTCTCGAAAAGTGTGTGTGTGTGTGTGTGTTCGTGTTGCTTTTGAAAATGAGCTTGAATGACAAGCTTTAATCTTGGTTTGAATGACAAACGTTGATTTTGGTAAAAGAGCGTTTGAATGACAAACGTCGATTTTGAGTTTTGAAAAGGAGTTCGAATGACAAACTGGAATCTTTAGTTTGAATGACAAACGTTGATTTTGGAAAAAGAGGGTTTGAATGACAAACGTCAATTTTGAGTCGGCAATGAGTGTTTGAGTGACAAACGTCGATTTTAGGTTTGAAATGAGCGTTTGAATGACAAACGTCAATTTTGCGTCGAAAATGAGCGTTTGAATGACAAACATCGATTTTGGGTTTGAAATGAGCGTTTGAATGACAAACGTCGATTTTGAGTCGAAAATAAGCGTTTGAATGACAAACGTCGATTTTGAGGGAGTTTGAAAACGAGTTCGAATGACGAACTTCGGTTTTGAACCGGACATTTTGATGAAAATGGTGGTAAATGAGATGCAATCAACGAGTCATTTTGTGACTCGGACATTTAAAAGTAAATACTATCAATAAACCAAACGACTTGGACTTGTAAATGACAATATTGAAAAGCGGTATCAACGGATCGAACGATCCGGACGGTAAAAGTGCGATCGACGAGCCAAATGACTCGGATTTGTAAAGAGCATAAAGTAAGTGAGATATCAACGGATCAAACGATCCGGACTTGTAAATGATGATCACGAACCAAACGGTTCGGACGGTAAAAGTGTGAATCGACGGATCGAACGATCCGGACGGTAAATGACAGAAAAGTAAAAAGGGGACTCGAATGCCGTTTTAACCCTAAATTACTTCTCTCGAGGGAGAGAAGCTGATAGATGACTAAAACGTATCAAGTCCCATAGAAGGCGTTTCGTCTACATTTTGAGAACTTCGATCGGATCGAAAGTAGCGTAGGACGCGTAAATCGAGACAAGGCGGAGTTTAGAGAGTGAGAGTGTTACCAATGGTTAGGTGTTGACTCTTTGGCTCGGGAGGACGTATACGGGATATGAAAAGGTGTTTGGGGGTGTTTCGAAAGTGTTTGACTCGTCTTTGGTCGAAAAATGTGGTTTTCACGCAAATCGAGACATTTTCGAGGTTCGAGAGGGGGTTTGGGTTGCTGGAACCGTGGGGGATTGGCTGAGGAGTAATAAATTTTCACCTTTTTTACTGAAGGGGAGGGGCTGTATTTATATGGGGTGAAACTGCAATACATGCCGTCCGGACTCTTCTTCAGTTTGAGGGACTTTTGAGGTATTTTGAAATTGCTGAGGATTATTGATTAAACCTGAAGAACAGGTTGGCCGGCCCATCACTCAATTTTAGGAGTATTTTTGTCTTTTCACCCTTGAATCTGATTGATGGAGATGTGGGGAGCCATGCATGTGTGTCACGTGTCCTAGCTTAGTCGCTAAGATTGGGGTTTTGCTCTGTTAATTTCGATTTTGACTGTTTTCTAAATAACTATCCGAGAAAATGTCCGAAACAGTCCCGTAAAGTCCCAAAAATTGCGCATTTCGAGAAAAGTGATACTTTTACGTGTGAGAACGTGTGTTGAGTACACTTTGGAATTTGGATGCACGTGACAGTCCTGAAAAGTCTCGTTGACTCGGAAAGGGAAAGTTAACGGATTCCGATTAACTTGGAAAGGGCCGTTAACAGATTGTAACGATCCGAATTTGGGTACTTACAGCAACAAAAATGAGTTTGAGTAAAAAATCCAAAGTACCCCTATAGTTTGACTACTTTTGATGCAATTTTTCTTAACATGTTTATAATGTGACACAATAAAAATAACAAAATGATGAAATTAATATTAAGTAAGATGTGAAGCTATAATTAGGGATAATATGATGCAATGCAACTTTTTTAAATGATTTAATGGTGAATATTAATTAATATACAAATTTCTAGTTAATATATGATGTCTGACGATTTGGCTAGTGGTTTCGTCTCGCGGTTTGAGGTTTGATGTTGCAGTCTCAAACTGCGATTCATTATTAAACGATTAGTAAAAGTTCGTGTTCGAGGACACGATTTTTTTTTTTTTAATTAAGCCCGTGTTTGAGGACACGTTTTTTTTTTTTAATTTAAAAAAAAAAAATTTAAGGGCAAAATGGAAAAGGGATAACTTAGTGAGGGCAAAATGGATAATTTGACACTTGATACTGTTCATTCAATTGTAGCAAGACCGTTCCCATTTATACTATAGATTTGATAGGATTCTGATTTAGTTTAGAGATATCATATCACAAACCAATTCAAATCAAATAACTTGTTGATTTTTATATTGAACTATCAGTACACCGGATTTATGTACGGCAGACTATTTTTTTAAAAATAACTAAACACATACTCCATCCGTTTCACAATAATATGCAAAAAACCCTTTTGAACGTCTCAAAATAATTTGTATTTTCCCAAAATGGAAATAAAACCCACTTCTCTCTACTCACAACGCTTTTCAAATTTACTATTCTCTCCACTCATTCTCTCTCATATTTTATTTTTACACTCACAACACATTACCTTTATCACCTTTTACCTTAATTCCCGCGCCGGCACAAAAAGTGCGTAGATTTGTGAAACTGAGGGAGTAATTATTATTAGAGATTATTAAGTTCTCCATTCGCATGTAAATTTTAAAAAAAATTGGACATTAATTTTGGGATGAATGATTATTTAAAGAGAAAGAAATATAAGACAACAACAATAGTAAGACATTAATTATATCAAATAAAATCTTATAATTAAGTCCTTAAACCAAATAATAAAACTATTTCCTAAAAAAATCAAAAAAAAATTTAGAAATATAAAATAAAAAAATTAATGTAAAAAATTAGATATGAAGTACTTATTACTTAACTCATTCTCACAACAGTCCACCTTCATGTCTATCAACCCTATTTGATCTCTCAAAAAATCGATAATTAAGCCCTGAAAATATATCAAATCTACACCCATTTATTAGCCTAACTAACCGCTTTTTACTATAAAAATATCATTTTTTTTTTCTTTGAAAAAACGTAACCTTTAACATTTTATCACTTCACAAAAATTGAATTTAATGATTATTTATAAGGCTTTCTCACATTTCAATATTTTTCAAATAGATATCTGAATTTTTTTAAAAAAAAATAGAAATTTTTTAAAGATGACAAAAGGAACAAATTTTTGCATTAAAAATTAGTAATCTATTTGATTTTTAAAAATTAGAGAAATCTTTGTTCAAAATCTTTTGATTGATATTTACAAAATTTTATGATTCTATAATATTTATATTTTATACAAATATATGGTTAAAGAAATATTATGAAATATATTTTTCTTCGTTTTTCTGTAATTTTATATTTATAAAAAAATTGGTATGAGTAGTTTATTATTTATAGTCCATTTTTAAAATAAAAAATTTTTCTTTAAAAACATTTTTTAAAATATCCTAACTAACCACTTTTTATTTTTAAAATATCATATATATATTTATTTTTTGAAAAAACATAACCTTTAATTTTTTTATCTCATTGCAAAAATTGAAGATAATGATTATTTCAAAGGCTTTCGCTCATTTTAGTATATATTTAAATAGTTAATAACAATAGACATTTTTTTAAAAGATGACAATTAAAATAACTTTTTGCATTATAAATTAATAATCTATCCGATTTTAAGAAATAGAGAAATCTTTTTTAAGAATCTTTTACTTGATATTTATGATATTTTATGCTTCTATAATATTTATATTTTATAATAAAAATTTATGGCCAAAGAAATAATATGAAATTATTTTATTTTTCTGTAATATTTAAATATATATGAAATTTTGATACAATTACTTTATAATCTATAGTCCACTTCTAAGATAAAACGTTTTTTTAATTTTTTTTTTATAATTTCAAATTTTAACCTCATTGTTTTGTTTGTGCAAAACTTCTACGATAAGCCACTAATTTTGCAATGACTTATTTGCCCTTGTAAATGACACTTATAGGAGGGAAAATTTATTGTCTTGCTTTTATATACACTAGTTTTACTCCCGTGCGATGCACGGACAGTTACTAACGAATAACTGATCAAAATTCAAACGAATACAAAAAAAAAATAGAGATATTTGTAGACATTGTAAAAAAATTATTTGAAAAATATATTGTTAGTAAAAATATAAGATTGAAGGTCACTAAAATAAATATAGTGTCACATCCGTGCGATGCACGGGGAGTTATTGATGCTTAAAAAGACGGAAATTAAATAAAATGACTAAATGAGACGAACATTTTTATACATTGTGAAACACATCTTTAAAAGACAAAATTATCGGTACAAATATCGAAATAGGAAGGAAGATCATCATTACATATCAATATCTTCGGACCATCGGGATTGTGAACTCTCGATAATGCAAAATATAATTGAGAATGCCAAAATACATGGTATCTATTTGAAAAAAAAGACCAACAAAGGATAAATATCTACCTCGACTTTTATTAATAGGCGTAGCATAAGAGAAAAACAATAATATAAATATCGTGAAATGAAAAATAAATTATCATACAATTTAAAATATTTATTACAAACAATTATGAGACATTAAATAATGAATAAGTGATTCACCCAATTATTTCCTATATGAACAATACATAAATTATCTCTTCTATCAATTATATTAATTGATCTTCATATTTTTTTTTTAAATTATTAGACATACATACACATAAACAAATTAAAGTAATACATAATAAAATCGAGAATTTTATAGATAACGAAAATTAACAAATAACTTTAAAAATTGATTATTATTATTCTGTATTAGTTTTGTAAAATAGATCTAAATTTTTAAATAAACATTTCAAAAATATAATTTATATATATATATATATATATATATATATATATATATATATGAACGAAGCCAACTACGCAAGGGGGTAAATTGACCCCCTCCCCCGTAAAACTCTACATATATTCCATTTTTTTTTATTATTATTTGAACCGATATCCCATTTTTTGAATGTATACAACGAATAACACTTTGAGAATATGCTTTCGAGTTAACCAAACTTTATGCTCAAAAGACGACAATTAAAATAAAACAAACAGAAAAGCGAGTTATTTTATATATTGTGAAAATTTTTTTGAATACTATATTGTTAGTACAAACATCAGAGTGGTCAGTATTATCATCATTACATATCAATATTTAAAATCATTTACCTTTTAACTCTGGATATAACGACATATATTTCATCATGGCAAAACTTTGATTTTTTCAAAATAAAGAATAATTATTTTAAAAATATATATATAACTCATTCTGGGATGAAGGGAGCTATAAAATTATTTAAATTGCAAAGTAGATGAAACATTGATTAGTATAAAGAGCAATTATAGAGACAATATTTACTACTCAATATATCTTAAAATGAACGAATGACCCATTTTAAATATATAGATGAAGACTTAAAAAATTGAGACCAAACTTTTAGGAAAATGAGTACATACACCATTTCCTACCCACATAAAAAGAATTCAAAAAATAAATAAATTGAAATAATAATTTCTTTATCTAAAAATATTAATTTTTATCTTCACTAATTTTTATCTTTTTTTCAATCAAATGAATTTTTATATTATAAATAAATTGTATACTAAGTAAAAATAGTTATGAAAAGTTAAGCAACCATTTAGTACCCCATTATAATTTTATGACTATTATCAATAGGAGTAAATATCTCCATTTAGCCTAATTTTCAAGCCCAACATCAAATGTAAAAGAAAACAATACTATATAAGTACACATATTGAAAGAAAAAAAAAATAAGAGGATAAAATTATAAAAATTAGAAAACAATAAAATAGAAATAAAACAAACATTATAAGGAATATGCATTTCACTATATACAATTCTGTAGTTTTTTATCATTAAAAAAAGACATAAAAAACACAAACATGTTTCACACTTCATTAATTTTCACTAAAAAGAAATTGAAAAATTAGCAAAGAATAATTAAGAAATTTATATTTAAAGAAGAGAGATTTTTTTTTTTGCCCAAATCAAATGAAAGAAGTCTCTATTTATAGAGAATTTTTTTTATGAATTTTGGTGTAATTTTTTTTTTAAAAATCATTAATTTATTACAAAATAATTTTTTTTATTTATTAGTAAAATTATTATTATTATTATTATTTATAATTAAAAAAAATACTTCACACTCAATTAATTTTCACTAAAAATCAATTGAAAAATTAGCAAAGGATAATTAAGAAATTTATATTTAAAAAAGAGGATTTTTTTTCTGTGTCCAAATCAAATGAAAGAAGTCTCTATTTATAGAGAAAAAAAAATTATGAATTTTGTTGTAATTTTTTTTTTTAAAAAAATTAATTTATTATAAAATAATTGAGTTCAAAGAAATGGGATAAAAACAAAAATCTGAAATAAAATCAGCAAATGAACAGGTGACACGTGGACTTTGAATTATTGTCAATTATGCCATTATTGGAAATGACCGAATTGCCCTTTACACAGTGGTCAACACGTGTCCAGCAAGAAAGAAAAAAAAAAAAACCTCCCATTTCATACACGCGCCATTGTAGGCACATGTATGCCAATCTCCCAATTTTGCCCAGTAGCACAGTGACACGTGTATTTTCAGCCACATTATTTTCAATTTTGCCCCGATGTGAAATGACTAAAATACCCTTATCTTTTGGGGGGAAAACTTTGGCTTTCTTGCTTTTATATATATTAGAGATTAGAGATTAGAGATATACATATAAATATAAATATAGATTTAAACAATTCCTATTTGAAATTGAATCAAAATTTGATTCGATTTAGTTTGTCTAAACCGAACAGCTTACCTAGGGATAGGGATGGAACGGGACGGGTTTGGATCGGATCAGGCCTGATCCGAATTCGATTCGAACACTTTAAACCATTTACCGAACTCGATTCGATCTGAGGTTGTCCGATTCGAGTCCTGATCCGATCTAAAGCTGTCATCTTTTTTTTTAAGCCACAAAACTCAAGCCGTTCAACTCAGATTATCTAGAAAAATTCAATGTTCAGCAAACCCCAAAAGCTAGATAACTATGAAAACTGAAAGATTCTTGAATTTAATAAACTATAATTCTTGAACTTTCCGTGGGGGTTTTTTTTTTAGAAAGAAACAGGTTAAATCCAGAAGCGTATCAGCATCAAGATGGAATATACCACATTATGGACAAACCCCAGATCATCAAAACAACAATTATAAATCAAATTCTTTTTTTAAAAAAAAAGTCAAAACAGAAAATCTAAGAAAATAAAAAGATAATCCCCAAATCATACATCTCTTTCTCTCTCTAAAATTATACACCAAAATTTTATCTCAATTTCATTTCTAATCTACACACAAACGCTGTTTCTCTCTCATAATATGGCTCAGAAGAGAGAGATAGAGGAGACGGAGCTCAAGGCGCCGGAGACTCTCCCTTTGTTTACGTCGCCGATCGTTTCAGCTCCGTCGTCATCGTCCTCGAAGATCTCTGCAGCTGGTTCCGATGAGCTGACTTTTAGATCTGATTCCAAAGAGAGAGACGAGCGGGGAGAGACGAGAGGAGAGAGAGACGAGCAGAGAAAGAGAGAGAGGATGAGCTGATATATATATAGAGAGAGAGAGAGAGAAAGAGAAAGAGCAGATATAGAGAGAGCGGATAGAGAGAGAGAGAGCAGAGAGGAAGATGAGCGGATAGAGAGAGAAAGAGAGGCGCCTACATACATATAGAACTTTATTTTTTAGTTATATACGTCGGGACGAGTCGGGTCTCGGGTCGGATCAACAGTGGTACCGATTCCGATCCGAACCCGATTTGGTCATAAAAAATTGAAACCATATTCAAATTTTTTCGATTAGATCATCTTCGATATGAATCGGGTTCGATCAAAAAATTGTCATCCCTAAGCTTACCCCGCTCCGGCTAGAGAATCAATATACTCCCTCCGTCCCACCTCACTTGACACTTATTTTCATTTTGGGCCGTCCCAGCTCACTTGACACTTCCCAAAATAGCCTACTTTTTATAATTTTATATTCACTCTACCCCACCACTCATTCTCTCTTCTTCATTTTCCACCACTCAATTTATTCAACCAACACTATTATTTACCCTACTCATTCTCTCTCTTCATTTTCTATCATACATTTTTTTTTATTATTCTTTTTTTTTAGTTTTCGTGCCCACCTCAAGGTGTCAAGTGAGGTGGGACGGAGGGAGTATTAGGCAACAGTCAGCTCCCCCAGGCCCAATTTCTGATGCGAAATAACTCATACTCCGTGTTTGTCAAACCCAACTGAGCCCAAGTCGTTCGAATAAGCCTCTAGCCTGTTAGGCCCTACGCTGAACAAAAAAACCAACGGGGTCGCACTACCTCTAAATCTCGTCCGGACACAAAAACGAAATCTCAAGAGAGAATAGTATAAAGAAAAATGGCGAGCGACGGGGCGGTAGTGGAACCGGCGGCGGTGGCGGAGGTAGTGGAAAAGCAACCACACAAATTACAGAGGAGGTGGACGTTTTGGTACGATAACCAATCCAAACCTAAACAAGGCGCCAATTGGGGTGATAATCTTCGCAATGTCTACACCTTTGACACCGTCGAAGAATTCTGGTGGTATATGTCTCTATCTCTCTATCTATATCTATTCACAAATTATATGTAATTTTTTTGATGTTTGTGCGTTTGTAAGGTTCCATCTTTATCATCTTTCTAAGAATTTATGCTTATTTAGGCAAGTTTATTTGAAATTGTTAGGTTAATTTACTCTATATAGATTCTTTGAGAATCGATGTTAAAATATACTATGGGTGATTAAGTATTGTGAGGAAAATTAGAGAGCTTGAGGTAAATGTTTGAATGCAGGATCTAGGAAATCCAACTGCCTCCATACGGACCATACCCCTAAAACCCGGCTATCCTGTGCATAAACTCTCCCGACTGAATACATTTATTCATTGTAGATTGAGATCTTCATCGATCTTGGTGCAAACATAGATAAAATAGTAGAAAAGAGCATCTTTCTAGCCAATAAAAAGGTTTGTGCATCGATTATCTTATCTATGGGCTATAATGGACAGTCCCATTAATCATCATTGTAGTCATGCCTATCAATGCTCAATTTTTTATTTGAGATTTTAAAATTATCAATCCAATTATTGGATCTGAAGCCACTTTACAAGTGACAACCACTACAAAACCTTTGTAACTAGAACGGTAGAACCTTTCCTCGCTTATCATGTTGGAATTTCCATCGATTCTGTCAACGTCTAGACAATGCTGACGAAGCTACTAATGATGTTGTAGGATCCATTAACACCAGTATGCTACACTACAGTAACCAGTAACCAGTAACCACCGTCGTCGTTTCCAAATAAATGAGAAGTTACAACTGCTACAAAACCTAACTAGTGCCCTTTCCCACTTTTAGTTTAAGCCACACTACAGTAACCACCATTGTTGCTCTCTAAAATGAAGTGGCTTTTACCAACACCACTGAACAACCAACCCAACAATTTATGACTTACCTTAGCTTTATAACAATCAATTTAGATAAGAATCTTATGGCTATGTATTATGAAGTCGGACAAGAAATATCAATCTTCACCAAACAAATGAGTATTGATGACCAAGTTCATCTCCAGAGGAGATGCTTTTATCTGCAACGGGTCATGGTGGGCTGTTTGTGTGGATAGTGAGCTGAACTGAATGTCAATAGACAAGGAATCATTGGCACTAAACAGTAAATGTATGTTATAAATAAAAAATGGTCAAATTGATTTTGATAGTCAAAGTATGACATCTGATGATTCTAAGTGTACTTATGCTATCTAAATTGATTTAATGAATGCAAAAAAGTTGGAATTCAATATTGCATTTGTTTTGAAACTGTTACTTTTCTTGCAGTTTGTATGATCAGGTATTTAAGCCCAGTAAACTGCCAGCAAATGCTAATGCTGAATTTCATCTGTTCAAAGCTGGCATTGAGCCCAAATGGGAAGATCCTGAGTGTGCAAATGGGGGAAAATGGAGTGTTACCAGTAGCAGAAAGACAAACCTTGAGTCCATGTGGCTAGAAACTGTAGACAACTTATCCTTTTGGATACTTTTTATGTTATTTTTCTTACCTTTTCTGAGCAGAGTGCGTTTTGTTTTGTTTTCATGTTCATCATATAATGAGTTTCTCTTGGTACTTATTTGGTAGTTAATGGCCTTAATTGGGGAGCAATTTGATGAGGCTGATGAGATATGCGGGGTAGTTGCTAGTGTCCGTACAAGGCAGGATAAACTTGCGTTATGGACGAAAAATGCAGCTAATGAGTCTGCTCAGGTAACAATTTCTGTAGTTGGCATTCATAAATGGTTTATCATTTTCTTTAATGTTGTAACTATGTTAGTTTTTCATTCAGTTAATGTGAAATTTGAGCTTTTGTACAGAATACCGTGATATTCACTGTTCATAAAATGCTTGGTTTTATTGTTTTTGCTTTTGTTTCTTTATTTCAATTGGCAAATCTAATGCACTATCTCAAGTTGGGGATAGAATATTGAATTAAAATTGTATTTCATTGTGTTGCTATGATAACCTGTTAAAAGTAAGCAGGCTTCTGTTTTTGTTAAATGCAAAGTAGATGCTATGTCTTTGAATCTAGTGATTGCTGAATGCCATACAAAAGATTATATTTGGAAGAATACAATGGGTTAGGGTCAAGTCTACGGTTGAAGCAATATTTTAACAAGTAGACGGATGGAAAAGGAAGCAACAAACCACTGGAAACTTCAAGTTGCAAGGTGATACCAAGTAGGGATGGCAATGGGTCGGGGTAAGGTTGGGTTTGCTTTGAACCGGACCCGCCATGTGCTAACATTAGTTAAATTCGAACCCGCCCCGCCCCTCCCCGAAAGCTAGAGCACTTGTATCCGACCCACCCGACCCGGGACTACCAAAATTGGGCTCTTCTGTCTGAAAATTTCAAATAGGTTAATTCTGAAGCCCAAAAATCTGAAGGAAGCACGATGGTCTATTCTGGGCACCTTCCACGCCGGAGACGATCAAACTAAGGCATCGCCTGTGACGTTGCGACCACTAGTAACCCTGATTTGATTGCACGAAAAAAATAGATGTGGGTGCTCCGGCGAAGAAGACAGAGTCCGCGACATCAAGGATGCTACAACGTACTTCTAGAAACCCAGATCTGGGTTTTCTTAGTGGCGTGTGATGAGAAAGTTGGAGCGGGGGCGGAAGGGTTGGTGATGAAGATGGATCTGGTGGTGTGATGGAAGTCTAGGAGTTTGAGGAGGGGGAATGCGTGTGTGAGGTGGAAGGAAAGGGCGATGTAACGATAGCAGAGAACAAGGAGGGGACGATGGAGGAAGGGACATGGATGAAGAGAGGTTTTAGACAAATGGTTAAGAGTGTATTTTGTAATGATTGTATCAGTTTGTTTGAGTTGGGAAGAGTAACAGAAAATCTTCGAAGAATGGACAGGCATACTGTCATAATTACACCATACCAAATATATATAATACTTTTTCACAAATGCATTAATATTATACGTGTCGGATCAGATAGTCGGGTTAGAATTATAGAAACCGGAATTCGCTTGGGTTTTAAAAATGTTTACCAAACTCTATATTTTTAGGGGGGGGGGGATTAATCACGTGTTCGATCATGTTCAGACAAATTGCCATTTCTAATACCAAGATGTGTCCTGATAGTATTTGTGTTTTCTAGAGGCACTATAAGTTGTACTTGCCCTGCATGTAGGCCAGATTCTTGCCTTGAATGCATGGGAGGCCAGGTCTTGCCTTGCTTTTCAATTGGTAGGAATGTGACTCTCTCAACTTGTACTGAAAAGATATCTGCCAATACCCTAAGGGGGCGTTTGTTTGGGCGGAATTGGCCATTCCGGGGCGGAATGGAATGGTCAATTCCGTTGACTTCATTCCTTCGCCCCGTTTGGTTTGTAGGAATGAAAAATTTTCCATTCCCTACGGAATGAATTTTCATTCCTTGGAATGGATTTTCATTCCTTCCAAAAATGGATGGAATGATGAATTTCTTAGGGAATGGAAATTTTTTTTTTTTTTGACCAAAATACCCCCAAACCCAAACCACCCCTACCCACCCCCAATCAGCCCCTGCCCTACCCCACCCCCACCCCCTACCCCCCACCCTCCCCCACGAATTTTTTTTTACTCATTTTGCATACCCCCTACCTACCCCCCACCCCCCCACGAAAAAAAATATTTTTTTACTCATTTTCATTCCATTCCGTGCCAACCAAACAGAGGGGTTTGACCTGTTTCATTCCATTCCGTGCCAACCAAACGGAGGGGTTTGACCAGTTTTTTTCCATTCCAATTCCTTAAGGAATTCAATTCCATTGACCATTCCATTCCTTCACTTTTTTTCCACCGAAACAAACGCCCCCTAACTTGTCCCTGGACATGTATATGTTGAATCCCTTTACTAAGTATACGCTATAACAGAACATGTCCAAAAGAACTTGTCAAACATGTTATAGGGCCGTTCCTAGCGTTTCATATGACCGGGGCAAAATTAAATAATTTGCCTTAATAACTTTATATAGCTACACACATATATCTATATATCATTAAAAATAATATTATAGTATAATTCGTTAATGTATACTACCCTCCGTCCCATTAGAAATCACTCAGTTACTGTATACGCGTGGATTAAGGAAAAAAATAATGATATAAATGTTGTGAGTGTAAAAGTAAAATAGGAGAGAGAATGAGTGGAGGGAATAGTAAATTATAATGATGTTGTGAGTATTAAAATAATATAGGAGAGAGAATGAGTGGAGGGAATAGTAAAGATTCTTTGCCATTTTAGGAAGTGTGATTTGTAGCGGGACGTCCAAAGAGGAAAGTGTATGATTTGTAGCGGACGAAGGGAGTATATGTTCATTAGTTGTTCAAATTTTTATAACTTTATTCTATTTTTATTATTCGTTATATTTTTTCTCACTTTAATCAATGAGAAAAAAATTAAGCTAACATTTACAATTTGAGAATATGTGTGTAAATTAAATATGAAAATATTTATAATTGATATGGTAATGTTATAGATAAAAAAATACAATGAAATTTTTAGAAAAATTACTTTATGTCTTCAAAATTGAAAGATATTTACCGATTACACAAGACGAAATTAAAAAAGAAGTACTATAACCATATAAAAACAATAAATGTGAAACAGAGATTATGTATGACAAATTTATTTATTTTATTTGATCCAGTGAAAGGGAAATCGAGAGAGATGTTATGTACAACTAAAATTTAAACTTGTAATTAATAAATTTATAGATATATATAAATATAAATGCATTGAATTGTAGATAACAATAATGCAATGTTATAAGACCATAATCAATAATCTATAAATAAAAAAAATATTATGATTTTCTATGATTTGAATCTATAAATTATATATAAATAAAATTATGATTCAACTTAAATATATTAGATTTTAAGATTTTGAACCTTATAAACATACTACCCGTCCCATGATAGATGTTACTTATTTCTCTTTTGAATTTTTCATAGCAAATGTTATAATTTAAAAATAAAAACTTGATAGTAATTATTTATTAAATAAGACTTATTTGTTACACACAACATTAATCCAATTAGTATTTACTATCAAACTTTTATTTACTACTTTACTTTTCATAATTACAACACACACTCCACTATTTACTTTATATTATATAATATGTTATGACACACATGGAGTAAATATTACACATATAGAATAACACATAGAATAACACGAATACTTAAAATTTAATCTGAGACAAAATACAAATAAAAATAAATTTATAAGACTTATAAAGATAACTTAGAATTGGGGGCTTAATTATTTAAGCTAAAACCTATCTCCTATTTAGCTATTACTCACTTACAATCAAATCAACACATTTATCATCTAATCAACACATTACTTATTAAATTATTTTGCACTAATATTTCATATTAGTAAAAAATTCAAGTGTTATACACTATACTGGACCATAGTTGCGAAAGGCTAGCGCCTCTCTCGACCGCCTCGCCGTTTTGGCGTCTTTAGGGGTCGACCGCCTTTTCATTTTATGGCGGGCTATTGTGTGCCTTTTAGGCTAGGCGAGGCGTTTCTTGGTTATGGTGAGAGGCGTGAAGAGTCCGTCTTTGTCAAAAGGCATAATAAGCGTATGTGTAGTGTTAAACTAGGTCATTTTGTAATTCTATTTTTAATAATTTAAATTACCCAATGCGTTGTTTTGGGATAATATGAAGTAAAGATAGCTTGTGGCGTATATGAGAAAGAAAGATATCCATAATTTCTCTCGAGCGATCAAAAGAAAATGAGTGCGATAAATAACAAATTAGAACGACGACAAAGGAGTGGGACAAAAACACTACAAATAGCATGTTTTATTCAATTTTTTAATGGGAGGTTTGCAACTTTTAATATGTTTACTAATTTAATTTGTTTTTCGCTTTACTTTGGGTCTCCTTCGTCATTTGGAGTTTTAACTATATCTTATGTTCATCTCTAGTAATGGAATTATACATTTGAAATTATATATTCGAATTCACCTATTTTACGCTTTTATATGACTACTTGTTTACTGATTTGAACATAAAATGTGTTTTTTTGTCTTAGAATTCTCACTTTTGGGTGTTTCAGTTGTGTTAAGTTGCTATTATATGTGAAATTGTGACATTTATTTAATGCAAAATTCTTGTTTTTAACATGTTTAAGCTTTGTTTAATATATTTTACATATATATTATTTTACTATTCCTTTTGTTCTATTTTACCGCCTTGCTTACCTTTCGGCCGCCTTTCAACCGCCTCGCCATTCGCCTTTTCTAGGAACTTCTCGCCCGCATTTCGCCTTTAACAACTATGTACTGGACATAATATTTGTGCCCCTAGCTGGCGTGGGCCCCGGGCGGTCGCCCATTTTGACCTACCCCTTGGGCCGGCCCTGTTTACAAGCCAATAAGCGATTTCATTTTGCAGACTCCTGCAGTGTGCAACTACACCAAATTTTTTTTAACATAGTCCGGTATGTCTTTACATCATGTTCTTTACTATGTTAGAAGATTTCGTACTTTACTACCTCTAGGTTTATCTACACACGGATGTGTGGTTTATAAGTTACTCCCATCTCAAATTCCTGTACCTTCTAGATTTAGAAGCATGTATTTTACTATGTCAGAAGATTTCATACTTTACTACCTCTAGGTTGAAGAAATGAATGGTACACCCAAAATGGAAGTTTTTGAAATTTAAGTTGTGACGGAAGGAGTATGCCCTTAATGAACTCCCCATATGTCATTATGATTAGAAGTGTAAACAAGAGCATCATGAATGTGACTAGGGAGGGATTAGCAGTTTCCAAAAATTGGACATTCGAGATGGGGCAAGATTTCTCGGAGAACCGACATTCATGTAAAAATGGATGGAGTATAAAAATAAGTTTACGATTTTAGGGGTCATATTACAAAAATTAAAGGGCGGGGGCATACTTGTCAAAGGGGAAAGGCGAGAGGCGGGCGAGACGTACCTGAATGAAAGAGGCGAAAGGCGGACGACAAAGAGGCGACCAAACCTGGAAAAAAAAGAAAAATTAGTAAAAATATATATTTGCATATAACATATATAAAAAAAGCTTAAAACATGTTATGAACTTGAGTATGACATGTTTAAAACCCAAAAGTAATAATTCCAACACAAAAGTCGCATGAATTCCATGACGCTCAAATCAACAAAACAAGTACCAGACTACAAGTTTAAGAAAGTGAAATAAACAAAGTCTTTAACAAAATAAAATAAAGAAAATCAATCACTATCATCATCTTCCTCATCCTCCACAATTCGAACATCTAGATCGTCGCTATCTGTATACTCATTCTCATGTACATTCTCTTCAAGGAACTCAAGTTCTTCCTCGTCTTCTTCATCAACAAGTTGTAGAGCTGGGGGTGGTCTCCTAGATCTAGGACGTAATGATGTGCAAAGTCTATATCAAAGTACTACCTGCGGAAACGGCCATAATCAAGGGACTTTTAATTTGACACATTATGGAGTATACAGGAAAATTCTAATGATAAAGAAATACTTCCTCCGTCCCATAATGATAGTCTCATTTGACTATTCAAACATTTAACTACGTATTTTCATTTCCATCCCTAGCCTTAATGAGGTTTAGTTGTACTCCCTTTTCTTCCTTGGTTGGCTTTCATCCTCTCACTTCCTCTTCTTTCTTGGTTGGCAGTTTTGGAAGTTCAATGATTAACCTAACAATTAAGGAAATAAGACTATCTTTTTTGGGACAAACAAAAATGGCAAATGGGAACATCTAAATGGGACAGAGGGAGTATATGATCATAGACAAAACATAAATCCTAGCTGACTATAGTCCAGAAAAACAAGATACAGAGCATTTCAGGGTTTGGCTAGTGTATGCTGAGTTGTGGTTCTCCACTCCTTGTTATCATCCTCCTCCACACGCCAAATGCTAATTTCACCAATTGCTGCTTTTGGAAAATCTGTAACTTCTCTTTTGACAGTATTGTGAACTGAAGCAGCTCTGCCGCTGGAGCAACACCAACTTGGCGAATGATTCTTTCATAAAAATGAAAGGTTGTTGAAAACTATAAGAGATTATACAAGATGGGGTCACCAGGGAGCAAAGCATCCCCTTTCTAGAAAATCGTAAGATAACGGAGAGGTTAAAGAACGAAAAAGAAAGCATTCTAAGATAATATTAGTATATAAAATTCTAGTGTTATATGTATAAGTCAGAAAAGTGAATTATAGTTTGAGTTAATCAAACCATGTCTTTTCAATGATAATTTGGTACGAAAACCTGAAAGGGAACGCCAACTCATAGTTAAGACAGTTTCACTCCTGCTCGAAGTATCTTTAGCTATACAGGTGGAGTGTGCCTTTCGTATATCCTCACCCGAAATGAAACTCGAAGTTGTGAGGTTAATTTGAACTCTACAGGTGGTATGAGGGCTGGACTATATCAAGATTATTGAGTTACTCTAGGCTGTTGAGCATAAAAGGAAGGTGTGATTTGTTTTGTTTATCAAACTGAAAATGGAGTTGAAGAATGCATTTATGAAATAAAGTTTGGATTTCAACTTGATGTGCACTTATTCTTTTAGTTTTGCTCGTAGGTTTCCCTATGTCCTTTATTGTGTTCCATCCTAGTTTGTCAGTTTTCATTTCCTTCTGAAACAATTATTTGTTTTAGCATGTTGTGCAAGAATCCAATGCACTCTTTCTCAATCATTATATATTAGTACATTATTACCTGGCTTCCACAATTGCGCCCTTGGTGCATGGTTGGTTCTATAGGTATTCCTTGTATTTATGCCGTGTAGTAAATATACAAACCAAAACTTTGTACTCCCTCTCTCCCCAAACGGATGTCCAAAAAATTGAAAATTTGCTCTTGATCAAGAGCAGATTTGATTTTTTTTGGACATTCATTTTGGAACGGAGGGAGTATTTGTTATTGAACTTTCATGCTAAATAGCCGTGTCACTATTTTACTGCTCGCTACATGGACTGTTAGTTCTTTGAATCCAGATATATATAGCAAAATCTTTGTGCTTAAAAGAGATAATTTCTAGCTTCTTTGTTAGACTAAGAGATGTGTTTGCGTGAACTTGTGTCTATAATGTCACTTGTCCCTAAAATGGCATATTAAAAAAGAATTCTGTGTGACTAATTTGCTTGTCAAGTGGTCCATGGCAGCCATATGCCCTCCTTAAGGCTTGGAAAAGGCCCTAATAAAACAGCCCAACACATCAAGCCTTGGCCTTTGAGTAGGCATATGGCATGCTAGAAAGTATTTCTACTAAACCATACTGAAATAAGTATCATTTCGTGATAATTATCTTGCTAATTATTAGCTTTCCAAAATTTTCGATCTATTTTTCAGTTGATTAGCACTAGTTATGACTCTTGTGATGTGCAGACAAGCATTGGGAAAAAGTGGAAGGAAATTATTGATGTTAATGATAAGATCACGTTCAACAGCTTTAATGTAATTTTCCTTGCATCTCTATTTTGTGTGTTTTGACTTACTAGTTGTTTTTGTGGGGATTACGCTAAACATTTCTTTCTCCCTTGATGATTTGATTATTGCAGGATGAATCAAAAAGGGACAGATCAGCACAAAAGAAGTATAGCGTGTGAGATCGTTGTTGAAGGTGTCCGTCCCTGCCTCGTCTGTTGCCAAACCATGCGGAATACTAGAATATCCATATATGCTTGTTTACTTTTCTTCTTAATTATATTTGCAGTGTTTTGCTTGTCAGATTCTTTTTGATACAAGACCATTTATTATCCGACATTTGTTTTCTACATAGGTTTTTATGCAACTCATGCTTGCCCATTTCTTTGACAACAAGTAAAAATACACTACATTAGCAAGGATTTGTCTTTTCTTGCGGATTCCGCACTGCTTCTGCCAAAGCTCCTTTGCTGAGCTGCTCCGTGTGATGTGTGCCCAATTCACGTGGGTCCAATTTTTATGATAACCATCAAAAGTGAGCTCCTTAAAGTTTTTATATGAAGAAGAGTAACAAATAGTATGAATTAGACAAAATATGGAAGTCATTAATACAAATCTATAGGCTCGGAATCCATCTATAAGCACATGTGGGATGATCAAGCTAGGAATCCGAGTTTTTCTCCATTCTTCTTTGCCAATCGAATAAGCCCCTGTCGTTGCTTTGCATCTGCTCCTATTGATTTGCAGAATTCCGTAATCACCTGAAATGTAGTTGTTCTTTTATGTCAGAAAACTCAAAGCTTTGTCTGCTTCACATTTCTTCTATTATCACATGGATTATGGTTTAAAAATGCGTTCACATATACTTTTCATCGTTGTGTTGTGTGATGTGTTACAACATCTATCACGTAATCAAAATGAATGTCCAAAAAAATGGACATTCATTTTGGAACGGACAAGTTATTTTTCTTTGAAATTCCATATATGGTGGTAGTGTTGCAATTTTATTACTACTACTTTCACAAAAGGTTAAAACTGCTTATTCATGGTTCATTTTGTCAAAGTTCAATCAAGTTGGCCACCAGAATATAGAACCGATACTATCTTTTGGGACACGGATGAATCTGATATAATTAAAGAGTGTGATACCAGAAACAAGCAAATATAAGTAGTATTACAGAGATAGAGTGTGTACCTGAGAGTGCAAAGCAATGGCTTTGCCTCTAAGCTGATTGAACCTCTTCTTACCAATTATATTACGCGCAACAACAACCGCAGGCGCAAATATACCCTTTCCTTCATTCACATTCCCCATCACTATCCGTAGCCTCACCGGCTTCCCTACTCTAACCATATTGGGTGCACATTTGTTCAACATATTGGGTGCACCATCTTCACCACAAATCGAACTTTTCCAACTTCCCCGGAATGATGAAGATGAAGAAGAAAACCCGGTTGCCGAAATCGAAGAAGTAGCCATTAAAGTGCAAGCTTGAATATTGTAAAGATTTCCCCTTCTGCTGCTTTGTTGAAGCAGTAGGAAGGCTGTCGTTGAGAATATGGCTGTGGTGTAGGGAGGAGGAGGAGGAGATATGGTGATTTTGGTTTGAATTGGTGTAGAGATAGGAGCCATTGGTTTGAGGATTAAATAAGGGCCACACATACAACATATTGGTGGCTTTAATTTTTGGTTGGTGTTTTTTTTCTTTCATTTACGTGTATTTTACTTGAACTTGAATTTTCTACTCTTGTGTCCTCATTCTAGAGTTCGGGTAGCAGTTTGGCTTATACGCACCTTTTTCGTTCATTTAATTTCAATTTTCAATTGTACAATCAGTTGACGTTATTTTAAACATTTTATTGAACATACTGATCTCATTCAATTTTGTCCGTCAATTTGCTATTTATTCAATCTCTTTCTTCCAATGTAGAAATATCGAATCCTCCATTACAAACTAGACATATATTCAATTTACTTGGGACACTAAAATTTTCTTTTTCTCTTCTCTCTCGTGATTTCTAGGAAAATATTCCAACACAGGTTCAGTCAACATTAACGGGTGAAATAATCACTCTATTCCACCTAAGCTTGCCAATAAAATGATTTTGGAGCATTTTGTATCAACCGGTTGATGTTTATATGGAGCGGTTGATGTCCGACAGATTTGTCGTTTTTTTTTTATTTGCAAATTGAATATTGATGTTGCTAGGAACTTCCTCAACAGCAACTCCACCGTTGTAATCTGATTTTGGTAACTCCGGCTCCTTCTTCTTCAACTGGACTGCACACAATCAAACGTAAACTAAGCCGGGGGCGGCTCCGGCGTTAGCCCCTCCGGCGTGAGGATAAGTATTGGCTTGGTAAAAGGAAAAAACAATATTGAAGGTGGCTGTGTGTGTATTAAGTTGGACATACCTTGACAATGAAGCCTTCATATCTTATTTATACCCTCATCCTCGTGCCTTGCACATGACATCCTCACATTTCATGCCTACTGCCACGTGTCGCCATATCATTGGTCCTTTCATAAAGTAAACCCTATTCACGTGATCATCAATCCCAATGCATAACCGTCTAATGGGTCCCACTTGGTAGATATTTATATGCCGCCCGGTGAATATCAACCGAAATCCTCTCTCACGGATAAGGTCGCTAACCATTATGTCTCGCCTTGCCATCATGTCTCGCATTTAATCTTTATCGTAGGCTTTCCTTATAATATGTCGCCACTTTACCATCTTGATTTCCCCCTACGAGAATATTAGCGGGATACTCATGTCTCGCCTTCTTTACCGGGCCGCCTATATTCTTTTCTTCTTCTTAGGTCGTACTCTATTTTGACCCCCCTTTGCCACTTTCTTATCAATAACTCCGGGCCCACTCCTTATATTTGGACAAAGATCGAAGCCCCTAAGTTTATGGCGAGATTCATTTATGGTCTCGCCAAAAACTTTACATCTATCGCCCCCTTATTCGCCGACACATAAATCTTTCTTCAAAAGCTACCATTGCAAATCCTCTCCATACACGTGTCCACTTAAGATTTAAACAAGCCGTCATTTGGGAATCGTGCCAAAATTGTGAGGGAAAATTCGAAAGTTTCTTTTTCCAAATGTCACATCAATCATTTCATTAAAAACCCTCTCTCTTATAAATACCCAAATCACCGCCCTCATTCCTTTTTCTTACCTTCTTCAACCTTGCTCAAGCATTCTTAAACTCCGGCGAACCTAAGCTTCCTTCCGACTGCTCTCCTTCATCTTTCACCGTTCAACCACTGATTTCTTGCCCAAACTTGTTTCTTGGCATCTATTCCTTTCACATTTACCCATTTTAGAAGTGATTTGGTGCATTATCTCTTACTCTCCAAGATTCGACCATTTTCTCCGGCGTCTGTTCATCTTTCCCGGTGACGCTTCATCTTTTCCGACCAAGATCACATTTTTGATCAGGTAATTTTTCCAAAAACCCTTCGCATTCTTTAACCTTCACATTTTGATTTTTCCCCTTTTACCCATCTGTTTGAATTTTGCATTGCCTTTTATTCCCTAAAAATAATTTTTCCCACGTTGTCCCTCATGGCGAGATACAAGAACTGTGCCAAGGTAGTTAGGTATGGTCGCTGTCAGGTTTCAGGCGACTTTTATAGACGTCTGCGAACTATTTGGGCGAGATTGCCCAAGGCTGACATAGTTAGGTTTTTAGTTGAACATTGGGTGGATCCTTCACTGATTGACTCCCTTGAATTCCAAGGCCATTTTTTCCTTCCTCTGTCAGCCCCTATGTCGCACATTTTTCCTTCTAGCAATCAATTGGTTCGATTTATCAAAGATAAATATAATCCCCCTTTGAGCGACTCATCTGAATCCCACTGCATCGCTGATCCTTTTTCCAAACGTAGAACACATTATAAATCAATCCTTTCTTCTTCTTCTTCCAGCCGAATTCTCGCGACATGGCCGGTCAAGCAACTTCTCCTCCCGCAGCGGCTTCCAACAATCCTCCTCCCACCGGGGTTCAAAATCTCGCTCTTCAAGAAGGTACATTCTTTACTAATCCCGCGCATGCTGAGGCGGGATCTTCCCTTGCACCCGACACGGACTCCCTGATTCCCAACCCTATTACTGATTGGCATAGAACCTACCACATTGATAGTTCAAGATATCGCATTTCGACTATCGTGAGATCTCTCCTCTTGCCCACTTAAGAGAAATGAGGGAGGGCATAGTGATCTTTCCTTCTCAACTAAAAGCCGGACTTAGGATCCCCTTTGATCCTTTTCTTTGTGAATTCTGTACAAAGCCCAAGCCATGATAATGTAAATCCACCCAAATGCCATAAGGATAATAACTTCTTTCATCACCATTTGCGTTTGTCGCTCTCTGCGAAAAGAACCCACAATCACAGCTCTCATTTCTTTGTTCACTGGATACAAACAAACCAACCAACTTTCCAACGACACCATAGAAACCCGCCTTTCCCTCCAATACCATAGGGGGCCCAAAATCCTTACTCCACTACCTACCAAAGTTCATGATTGGATGGATGAACCTCTTTTTGTCGTTTCTCGCATCGGATGGTCTCATCCCGCTGACCTTCACCCTATTAATCCTCAAATTGAATCTAAGGAAGCCTCTAATATCGGCGACTCTGCCCTTTGTGACGACATTCGCTCTTTGCTTGTTTTACCCGAGAACTCTGCTGCCGATACTCCCCAACCTCTTATTTCTTGGAGAGGTATTCTGCGGGATAGAGAATTGTTAGATCAAGTTGGTCTTGCTGACAACTTGCCTAGGGTTCAACCCCGAGTGCCAATAAGTCATGTCTTCTTTGATGGATGGGAGCGACACTCGGGCAACAAGTATGCCCATGAATGCCAATCCTGCAAAGGCTCACGTCATTGCACCGCCATGAATCTTGCTCTTTGTATGTTTCCTTTTAAACCTTATCTTTTCTTTACTTTGACTCACATTTGAATTGCTTTAACTCTTGACTTCCTCTTAACTTCTTTTTATTTGATTTCAGACCATCGAGCCAAATCAATGGACAGTCGTCAGGCCGCCAATCTGGAGACGGACAAAAGACGGAAACAACTGAGCAATGCTCGCGGAGTTGCCCTTGCCCTTCTTACTGAAAACCTTCCTTTACCCATCTCTCGCGACGGAAAAGATGCGATGAGATTGCTGCGGAAAGAGCCCGAACACGGCTAAAAACAGAGCTGTGCCTACAAACCAAGCGGCACGAGCTAAGCGACAAAAAGAGTCGCTTCGGTAACAACCACTTGTCGCCCGTCTCCTCGAGTAAATATCCCGGCAAACCCTATCATTGATTCGGATCCTTTATCCACGTAAATTAATCTCCCGCCAACCTCTATTTTGCCAACCACTGAAAACAATGCTCCGTTAACTGTTGCTCCGTCCACTGATGTCGCACCCGCGACTGAAAATGTCAAAATTCTTGTATCCGACCCTGTCCCACCTAATTCTCCTTTTTTGGAAATTACCAATAATGAGCCCCAGCAATCTGAAATCCCTCCCTCTCGCGAGACGGAAATCTGCGACTTAACCATCATGTCCAGCTCTACTTCAACTCCTCCTGTTCCTAGCACTTCTTCCGCTCTTCCCTCTCCAAGTTGGCTGCAGGAAAACTTCTCTAAGCCGCTTGACTTTGTTGGGCTTTATGAGCTTAGCAAAGAAATTGCTAAAGTCCCCGCATAAAGGGGTTGATTGAAGAAACTAGAAGTCTTTGAAGAGTACATCTTTGGGTAGCTCGGCCTTAATTAGAGCTAGTGATGAAACACAAGTTAAGAATGTTGCCCGGATGGATTCTCGCTCATGCCGCCCGCCAGCCGGTTTCTACTTTTCATTGGTTAGTTTTCTTTTCTTCCTTATCTTTCTTTAACTTCATTCTCACCGCTTTTTAACTTTTAATTGTTACCTTTTCCCAGTTAGGATCTTCTATCACAGGCATCAGTGAGGCAAACACTCGCCTGGAAAATGAGTCGGCCCGGTTGAAACGCGACAAAGATGTCTTGAAGGGTAGACTTACGAGGCGGGATTCTTCGATCAAAAATTTGGAAAAGGAGCGAGACAAGTTGAAGACTGATCTAACCACTTCTCACATCCGGCTTGATCGAGACCACCGACGGATCTCAATGCCGCTAATTCCAATCTCGCCACCGTCACTACCGAACTTAACTCGCTAAAGAGAATGTCGCCAAGCCGAGGAGTGAGAATGAAACTTTGAAGGAAAAACATGCTACTGATACTCAATCCTTTCAAGATGAGATTGCTCGGCTGAAAGAGGAGCTGACTGGGAGGAATGCCGAAATTATTGCTTTGAATGCTGATGTGGCTCAGCTAACTGACGACATTGCTGATATTGGGAACCAAACGTCCCTTCAAGTTATGCGAGCTGCAGCGGCTGATATCAACGACATTCACCGCCATCACAATGGAAAAACTTGCACACCGGGGCTCGAGCCAATTTTTAGCGAAGTGTGTCGCCGCGGCCATTTCATGGTTCCTTATACTCCTGAAGAGCTCAAGGATCTCGCCGATGAAGATGCCTTGCTGGGTAAGTCGCCATGGAAAGCTCCCCCTGTTCAAGTTCCCAACGCCATTGCTTTGTGGGATAATCTTCTCGAGCATAAACACAAGCAATTAGATGATGCCAAAGCTCGCGCCTTAGCGACTTCAAGCTCTAGTCAAGCCATTCCGCCAACTGAACCTACTGTCTGATCTATCTTTTCTTTGATACTTAACTTTCTTTTTGAACAATTTTTGTAGCTTGCCTTGGTGGCTAAACAATTTACTCTCTTTTCCTTTTGGGGCCTGCGTGCCTTTTGAACATTGTACATTCGCGGCCTTTGTGCTTGCCCCTTTATTTTCATGCTTTACTTGTCTCTTCACTCATTGTTTTGATAGTTCATCAAAATCTCCTTTGCATGACAAAAATTACCATATACATATACTCCCATCGAAAAAGTGAAGTCGTCTTTAGGCGACTTTACTTATAGCATACTGTGCGACTCATATTGTCGCTAACTTTAACCTTTTCTTGGTCTTCTTTTGCTTCATACTTAGAATAATTTCCTTCTTTTTGCCTCATCTTTTCTTTGTCCTTCCAGCGAGAAAGTGATATCTTTCATAGCGACTTATGCTCATGCCCTTAATGCGAAATAAACCTTTTCCTTATTCATAGTTCAGAGACTTTCATTTTTATAGTCCATAGACTCTTACATTTTCCACCATCTATAGCTTGACTTATATCATAGTTTACAACTTACATTGACTCACATCGATTATAGTCCGACGACTTTCATTGACTCGCATCGTTTATAGTCCGACGACTTTCATTGACTCGCATCGTTTATAGTCCGACGACTTTCATTGACTCGCATCGTTTATAGTCCGACGACTTTCAACATTTATAGTCCGTCGACTTTCTACATTTATAGTCCGTCGACTTTTATTGTCTTAAAGTCCGGCGACTTTCATTGTCTTATAGTCCAGCGACTTTTATTGTCTTATAGTCCGTCGACTTTCACCGCTTATAGTCCGGCGACTTTCATTGTCTTATAGTCCAGCGACTTTTATTGTCTTATATTTGTTTCAATAATTCATCAAATATTGTTTTGATAATTCATCAAAAACTCTTTGCCTTCTTACTCTTAGCGAGATATCACCATACACATATACTCCCATCGAAAAAGTGAAGTTGTCTTTAGGCAACTTTACTCTTTAAGCGATTTTTATCATGTTATTGGCGACTTAATCATGCATAACTATAGACTTTAATCCATGTAAGACATATATGAGGAATAAAACTTCATACTTTCATTGTATTAAAAACATATTCAGCACAAGTTCACATATATATCTTCTATTAAATCATAAAACATATGGCTTTCGTTCATGATTGGAAAGTTCATAAATTCATCAAAAATGACTACGAAAAAGACTTTAATAGGGAATAAAATAGGTAAATTACCCTTATCACTTCAATGGTAATATTTCTTTAAGTGATCAACACTCCATGCATTCGGGACCTCTTTGCCGCCTTCTTCTTTCAAGTGATAAGTCCCTTCTCGAACGATCTTGGCAATCTGGAAAGGACCTTCCCATTTCGGATCTAGCTTGGCAAATCCCGCAGTCGCGCCTTTAACTTCACGGCTTCTCAACACCCAATCGCCTACACTGAATGACCTCTTCTTTACTCGCTTGTCGTGTTGCGCCTTCATCCGCTGCTTATAATTTATCATCCTCATTCTTGCTCTAAGCCTCTTTTCATCACCCAGATCTAGCTCCAAGCACCTTCTGTCGCCATTCACTATCTCGTCATAATAAGTTACTCTATGGGTAGGCAAACCCATCTCAGCAGGAGCCATTGCTTCTGAGCCATAAGTTAATGCGAAGGCTGTCTCGCCCTCTTGAATATATCTAGCAAATGGGGCTACAAAGGAGTCTTTCTCATTATCAACTACACCACCCCTTTCCAGCTCTGCCAATCTCCTTGCCATCTCAGCCATCTGCTTCTTGAAAACGTCCTCTTCACCAAAACGACTAACTCCAATACCGCTTCCCTTTTCTATCACCTTGGGCTTCTCCATATCATTGAAACTTCTCAACTCTTTCTCGCCATCCTCCGCCTCATTCGACGCAGTATCGCCTTCTTCTTCTTCACAATAGAGAGACGACACTTGGGAAGTGTGCGGCCAGTGATAAACTTTAATCTTTCTTCCATTTTCCACGTATTCTCCCGCTTTTCTTTTCTGTATTCCTTACATTCGCTTTTGCGACCCGTCTATTCTCGCTTCTACTTCTTTTGGCTTTTCAGCTCTACTTCCTTTTCTTGCTCCTCATTTACTACAATTACCTCCTTATTTGCTCCCTTGTCTCCCTCTATTGTCGCCTGTTAAAAATCCCTGCGGGATTGGAGTAGGTTTCTTCTTCATCGCCCTCGGCCGCTTGTTGTTCTCAATCAATCGCATGATCGAGCGTTATGGATCCTCAAACTTTCTTCCTCATTCTCTATTTCCTCCTCTTGTGGTGGCGGCATCACATTCCTCTCTCTCGTCGCCGGTATCTCGCTCCGCCTCTTAGGGATTGCTAGCTGCGAGGAAGAAGTATCTCTCGCTCCACCCATACCGATATTCCCAAACCTGAAATTGGAGTGACAATGTTCCTTCCCGCTACGAGTCTTTTGGCCCACTACCATATTCTTCTCTCGGTGTTGACATTCTTTCCTCTTACGTAATCAATCGATGAACTTCAACTGTGAAAATCTGCAAATCTTATGAAGATTTGAAGATCTTACCCACAAACCAAGAAAACAAAACAATAACCCAAAGAATCAAACTTTTCAACACCAACCAAAAATCTTCAACAATTGCTTCAACCACGCACACCCACCAAAAACACAAAAATCCCAATTACTCCAAATCAAATGAACAAAATCCACCACCAGCAACAAAAACTTCCACAACTCACAATCAAACCCAGATTTGAACAAAAATTAACATACAACTTCAAATCCACCACAACTTCACGCAAACACTTTTGCAATCAGGAATTCATACCAACCTAATCAAATGATATTAAGCACTCCAACTATTTCAACCCACAAATATCACAAAAATCCAACCGATTCCAACAATAGTTACAAAATACCACTAATCAACTCCAACAACAATAAGAACAACAAGTTCGACTTATAAATTGCAAACACAACCAGCTCAATCGGAAATTTAGAATACCCAATGAATCGTCCTCACCACGAATCCACCCTCCAGATTCTTCGAACAAACTCCCCTGTTACCGATCTTCTGCCGATAAAACTCTAATCCTTGAAGAGAATCAGGTCCCGGCAACGGAACCAATTGATGTTGCTAGGAACTTCCTCAACAGCAACTCCACCGTTGTAATCTGATTTTGGTAACTCCGGCTCCTTCTTCTTCAACTGGACTGCACACAATCAAACGTAAACTAAGCCGGGGGCGGCTCCGGCGTTAGCCCCTTCGGCGTGAGGATAAGTATTGGCTTGGTAAAAGGAAAAAACAATATTGAAGGTGGCTGTGTGTGTATTAAGTTGGACATACCTTGACAATGAAGCCTTCATATCTTATTTATACCCTCATCCTCGTGCCTTGCACATGACATCCTCACATTTCATGCCTACTGCCACGTGTCGCCATATCATTGGTCCTTTCATAAAGTAAACCCTATTCACGTGATCATCAATCCCAATGCATAACCGTCTAATGGGTCCCACTTGGTAGATATTTATATGCCGCCTCTGGTGAATATCAACTGAAATCCCTCTCTCGCCGGATAAGGTCGCTAACCATTATGTCTCGCCTTGCCATCATGTCTCGCATTTAATCTTTATCGCCGGCTTTCCTTATAATATGTCGCCCTTTACCATCTTGATTTCCCCCTTTCCTGAGAATATTAGCGGGATACTCATGTCTCGCCTTCTTTTACTGGGCCGCCTATATTCTTTTCTTCTTCTTGGGTCGTACTCTATTTTGGACCCCCTTTGCCACTTTCTTATCAATAACCTGGGCCAGGCCCACTCCTTATATTTGGACAGCGTCAAATATTTTGCTTTAAAAAATTAATACTTCACTTCCCAATCTTTTTTTATCTTTTTTATTCAAAATAAAATGTCAGTTTTTTTAAAAAAAGTATTCCTAAAAAGCATTTGATGAGGTTTATGAGTGTGAAGGGAAAAAGTTGTTAAAGATTTATAGAACTGAGAGTGCGTAGGATGATGAATTACATTAAAATTATGACTTAGAATGTAGAAATATTACACTTTCAAACAAATGAGAAAAAGAAACAAAACAATTATTACTATGAGCCGGATATATAAATTCAGAATTTCCTAGTCTTCCCATAAAATTGGACGCAACCCCTTACTTTTTGACTAAATAAATGAAGAAAAAGAAAAATCTTAATTAAAGACTCGTAGGTTTATTATTTTCCCGTAGGTTTATTTATGGTGTGCGTACAACTACAAATGCCTGGTGTACAACCTAGTCATTATTTGATGTTCAGAATAGAAGGTTCTAAGAACCATCACGTGTGTATTGCCTCAAATTGTTTCTCTTGAGAAATTATCAACAACTATTTGTTTTAGCCAGCGAAAATCCGTGTAACTGTGAGGCCCGAGATAAGTTAATTTCGCAATTTTGTGGCTCTCCGCTATTTTTGTTTTTATATTTTTCTAGAGAGCGGATGTCGAAGTAGTAGAGGCTTTTGTAACTTTCATTATATTCTTCTAGTAAGGTCGATGCTTCTCAATTGCAATTCATGTATGGGCATTTTGATCATTTACATGTTTGGGGTAATATTTTTCCCTTTAGGCAATGCCAATGAACATCAATGTTCTAAGATCTCTCGGATAAATTTTCAAGGCTCACAATTATTCACAAAATCGTGATCACGATGATGCATCGACTTTCAGGGGTCTCACTTGTATAATGATATCTGACTTGTAAATCGGTTTGTACTTAGAACACAACAAACACAGCAAGCACCGTTAGAGATCAAGCCGGAGTTTAATCCAGCTCAGGCCCTCGGGTGTGAGAGTAAGATATCTGAGGGTTTATAACTGAGAATAAGACTTTGAATGTCATAGTGAGTTGTGTGTTTAGGATTTAGACAATGTGATTTACAAATATTGATTTGGCACTTACCTTGTCCATGTGAACAAATGTTGATATTTATAGTATGAAGGAGCTGCTTGATGATGTCAGCCCTGGAGGATATCTTTGTCTTTGACCTAGGAAACGTGTCCGCACCTGGTGGACTCGTACATTAAAGCAAGATTTAATGCAGAGAGATGTCGCTGATTGGACAGATACAGAGAAAACAGATGATAGTTGGCGTCGCGCCTTATTTGCATAGTGGGCAAACTGAGCCACCATTTAATGTGATGGGGACAAGCCGACTTATTGGTGTCAGCGTAGGTACATGCTTTCGCTTGACTTTAGTTTTTGATTTAACCGGGAGTCTGGTGAAATAATCGGGAGTCTGATATGAGAGCGCGATCAATATTTATTCTGCGCGGTCAACATGGTTGGCGCGGGCCTAGATATCACGATCACAGGTGACGCGGTCATAGACATCTCGGTCACAATTGGTGCGGTCACCTTGCTGACGGTCTAGCTGCCTGCGGTCTTGACTTTGCGGCCTTGCTGTCAGCGGTTTTGACTTTGATGATCTTAGGAGATCGCGGTCTTGACTCAGGCGATCTAAGATATGCCACGTCATACTTGACTTTTGAACCAGATCGAGCTTTACGCCTGATCCTATAGATCCGGGCTCATCAGATAAACTCCCGGTCTTGTTTTGCTATAGCATTTGTTATTAGTCCCATCACGAACTAATGAAGCAACCCATATTCAGCTGCAAATGTTGTACTCCGTTTGTAACTTAACAAAATAGCAACTTTTTTTTTTTTTGCTATTGAGATTTCATCTTTGTCTGATCAAACTGGAATTTTTTCTCAAATAATCACTTTTTACTTTTTTATTTACCAAAATGACTCACTGTTCAAACTATTGCCCAGATTGTCCATTTTTTTGAAAATCGCTACACCGTGTAGCGAGTTTGCTAGGGTTGGTCAAAACTCGCTACACGGTGTAGCGAGTATAGGGTAATTAAGTTTGACCGTTTGGGAAATTAACTAGGCATTTAATTAACATAAACTCGCTACACCGTGTAGCGAGTTTGGTCAAACATAATCAAACTCGCTACACGGTGTAGCGAGCTATTTAATTTCAAAAATCCATATAAACCCTCTCCTTCAGTCCCAACAAAACAAACCCTTCTCTTTCTTTCTCAGTCCATCTCTCCCTTTTCTTTCTTTCTCAGTCCATCTCTCATCTATCTCTTTCAAATCTAATTCATCTCTCTCAATTCAAAATTTATAACTATCAAAATGGATCCATCAAAACCCCGCTGGTATCGTGGACGACAACCTCTTCCTGGCTATCCCGGTCAAACCTCCAATCGTCAATCTAATCTCTCTCAAATCGAACGAGAGTTATAATCTCCACCGCCGCCTCATATCATACCTGGTCCCGCTGGTGAAGCACAGTCCGCCATGCGTCGGCATCACACCGGAAAAGCTCATGTCTCTCAGGGACCCCCCCCTCAGTCGACCCAAGAGGCCATACGTAGAAAGCTTGAAGAGCCGGTGGAGGATGAAGATTTTCAGGGTAAAGCTTGGCTTTCTGCAATGGACTATCTCACTGCAGAGGGTACTTATTATCCGTTGAGAATGATCAAGGAGAAATGCCAAAAATATGAGAGGATGGAACAGGTATAATATTTTACATTAATTATAGTTAAGGTTGAGGTTGAAATTTACAAATAATTGGTCATTATATTTTTGTTCTATTAGGTTGTTGTTGTTGTCAAGGAGTGCACATCATCTGGTCATGGCTCTATGCATCTGATTTTGAAGGATCCTACTGACACAATTGATGCTTACATTGCTGACAAAGTGCTGAGGGAAAGTGAGGACGGAAGTGACATAGGTGTTGGTGTTGTTCTTATACTTACTCAGGTATGAAATATTTTCCTTAACAATATTACACTCCCAAAGATTATACTATTCCTTAACATTTTGTTCTAAATGTTTTGTTTTGTTGATCTATTAGGCTGTTGTTTGGGCCCCCTCACGCTAAAAAAAAACTACTTAACATTGTTACTTTCAATGTTTCTAAGGTCTTCCCTAAGGATTGTTAAGTTAATTTGTTGGACATGTAATATTTGGATTTCTGACGAATTTAATATGTACCGAAATTTATGTAAAATTTTCCTATGTGATCGGGCTGTGGTCACTGAATTTTTTGGATTTAATGTAAGATTTCCTATGTGGCCGGGATGTGGCCACTAACTTGACAATATTTTTTTTTTGTGATTTTATTTTAGTTTTTTTAAAATTATTTTGTACAGTTTGTGTTTGGTTTTGTTGCAATTATTCATGATATATTTTTTTTAACACATCCAAAAAAAAATTTGAAAGAAAAACTTAATTCAGCAACATGTAATCATTTGTTTTAAAACATGTAAAAAAAACATTTAAAAAAAATAATAATTCAGCAACATGTCATTATTTTTTGAACACATGTAATTTTTTTTTTAATGTTAGTACGAAGCTATTTTGAGCAATAATTTGAAGCCGATTTAATTGTCCAAATTAAAATTTAAAAGTTGTTATTGTTACACCATTATATGTACTACAAGGAACAATTTTTAGATATTCATTATGATACCTAAATGAACCTATATTTATTGCTCAAAATACCTTCGCCAACAAATTTTTTTTTTGATGTTAGTACGAAGCTATTTTGAGCAATATTTTGAAGCTGGTTTAATTGTCCAAATTAAAATTTAAAAATTGTTATTGTTACACCATTATATGTACTTCAAGTAACAATTTTTAAATATTCATTATGATACCTAAATGAACCTATATTTATTGCTCAAAATACCTTCGCCAACAATTTTTTTTTTTTATGTTATTACGAAGCTATTTTGAGCAATAATTTGAAGCTGATTTAATTGTTCAAATTAAAATTTAAAAATTGTTATTGTTACACCATTATATGTACTTCAAGTAACAATTTTTAAATATTCATTATGATACCTAAATGAACCTATATTTATTGCTCAAAATACCTTCGCCAACGATTTTTTTTTTTTTTTTGATGTTATTACGAAGCTATTTTGAGCAATAATTTGAAGCTGATTTAATTGTCCAAATTAAAATTTAAAAGTTGTTATTGTTACACCATTATATGTACTTCAAGTAACAATTTTTAGATATTCATTATGATACCTAAATGAACCTTTATTTATTGCTCACTACACCGTGTAGCGATTTCACTAAAATCGCTACACGGTATAGCGATTTAAACAATGCAAGCGGTCACATGGTGTGGCCTCCTGAGATGTCGAGCAAAAAAAGTAAAATGGGGGAATGAATGCGGTCACATAAGGTGACCTCTTGCAATGTTACAAAATAAATGTTTAGTACAAACCATCAAACTTGCTGTAAACAACCATATTAAACATAACAAACATAAAACATCCAAATACCACTAAAATGCAAATTTCAAAATAAAAACTAAACTAATATTACAAAGTTTCAATACATCAACATAACACTAAACCAAATAACATATACATATACATCTACATAAATGTTTAGTACAAAGTTTTAGTTGTTACAAATAAAAAACATCAAAATAAAAACTAAAACAATACTACAAAGTTTCATTACGTAATAATAATAAAAAAAAAGTGAACTCGCTACCTATTATCATAGAAAGACGGGGTGAACCTACTCGTCGGATTCCGTTGTCGAGACCCTCTTCTAAGCATCTCTTCCCGCTGTTGAGCAGGGGTAATCTGAGACGGATCGGAGAAGGGGCGGAGCCCTGCATGTGATATAGGAGTCCTCAACCCACTTCCACTCGTATAAGCGCCGAAGCCCATAGTGGATGGTCCAGGGGAAGGGTCTGCCTGGGCACTCCCAATCCCACCCCCCAGCCACCCCCACTGCCACCCCCCCAGCCACCCCCACTGCCACCCCCTAGCTACCCCCACTCCTCCCCAGCCACTCCCACTCCCTCCGGCACCCCACTCCCAGTCCCACCGAAACCCCCGCTCCAACTCTCAAAATCATACTGTGACTGTGACTGTGACAGCCATTCATAATTCACCTCGGTCTGGGTCTGCGCTTGAGGCTCTTGCTCGGGCTCGGGGTCGGGCTCATCGTGCAAGTCCATTTGGGGTGGTGGTTCTGCCTGTCTACGATGTCTAACCCGACGTTGTCGAGGTTGTTGTACCCCCTGTACGCAATCTACCGGTGGGGGAGGTGCAGCAGACTGAAGGCGTTGGAGCTCCCTAACTCCCCTGAACCCGTGTGTCACAATCTCCCGCATTTCAGCTTGTTGGGGATGCTCATCCCTCTCATTGACGACATGCATGCGCTGAAGGGTCTGCACCTGTTTTTATATCAAAAATATATATAAGTACGAGAGACATAAGTTAATAATTGATGTTTTGTTAAAAAAAAAAAACTTGAAAAAAAAAACTTGAAAAATGTAAAAACTTACCATAAACTCTATGGCAGGGGCAGACGACTGGTATCCATCCACCTCTACGCATGTGGTGAGGTCTTTGCCCACAAACCTACACGTTATGTCCCTATACCATACCATATATGGGTCGGTGTAAGTCATACCGTGGAAGCCGAACTCCCCGGAAACCAAATTTTCGTGGCGCTGTACCCATCGTGTAATAAGTGGGCGATGGTGGTCACCCCATCTCACCGTATGATTTCCCCGTCGATCAGAACGGTGCAACTCCGGGCTAGTATCGAACGGTGCTGGGACAAACTGCCTCAGGCCAAACTGCCTCATAACGCGATCAGGCAGATGCCACTCGACCCTCTTAAAGAATATGAGAGGGACCTTCGCCAACCATATGTCCTCACCCTGAGTGCAGTAGGGCGGAGCGTATCTCCCTTCATAAGGCTGCCACATCACGTGAGCCTCGTTCAGCCGGGCCAGCTGATCCCGATAGCCTCGCAGGCTATGTGCAGTAACCTCTCTCAGATCCAGCGATGCCTGGGTCCAGCTGAAATTTCATAAACAGAATAATTATAAGATTTAGTTCAAAAAAAAAAAACATTAACGACGAGAAAATAACGTATGATATATGTATACCAGCATCCGAGGGGCATGACCACGAAGTTCTGCTCTCTGAATCGATAACGAATCTGCGGCCTCACACATTTCAACCGCTCCCAAGCCCAAATCTATATCAAATAAATGTATATCAAATACTATAAATAATGCCACAAATTTGAAATAAAACTTAAAAACAAAAACATAATGAACATTAAAATGAAATAAACATACCTGTAGAACGTTGAGAAATCCTCCGCACTGTTTCGTCCGAGGGTCAGTCGCACTACACAACTCTCGATATAGGAAAGCGAGCGCAGCACTCCCCCAACTGTACTGGCTGACCCTAGAAACATCCCTAAGCAGAGGGAGATAACATAGCTTAACCTTGTTGTTCGTACGATCAGGCATGATCGTAGAACCCAAGGCAAGCAAGATATACACCAGTACGTACTGATCCACAATCTCTGGAGCAGTATCATCAGCGAGGTCACTAAAGTGTGGGAAACGCAAGGTAATCCACCTGAGCTTCAGACTGCTCCCATCTATATCTCCGTCACTGTGGGGCCCCTAAATACTCTGACAGTGCGCCGCCGCCTATATGTACTGGAAACCCATCATCAGTAATAGCATCCCCATCAATCGGCAACCCGCAAATCATGCCGATATCCTGTAGGGTGATCGTCATCTCACCAACCAGGAGATGGAACGTATGGGTCTCCGGACGCCATCTCTCGATCAAAGCCTCCAGCAACGCAAAATCATACTGTACCCTCCCTATATAGTGTACTCCGCTAAATCCGCACTCCGCCAGTCTCAACAATATCACAGGAGCTAATTCGCCTGGCAAGGCGGCACATGACGAAAATGGAGGGGACTAGAAACCTGCCACCCGACCCAAATATACCTAGCCCTATGCTCTGCATGCCGGGTCAGAATAGAGGCATCGATAGGCCCGGGATCAATGAAAGCTTCCATCTATTTATTTCAATATCAAGGTTGGTTATTGTTCTATAAGGCAAGGAAATAAATAAGAGAATACAAAAGTGTAATTACTAGTACGTGGCATTGTAATCCAAAGTTATCCCACACTTCCAAAAAGTGCCTGTGGGGAAGGTCTTGATTTTCAGCCTATATACTAAGTAATACTTCAAGAGTAATTCTCATGCGGTTTTGAAAAATAGCATGCAATTTTTTTTTTTTAAAAAGTTTGAACAATAAATCATGTTTTAAGGGTTTGAGGTAGATCTATCTGATTTAGGGTTTAGGATTTGTGGTATAAGTATATGAGATTTGGGATGTTGTTATATGTATATTAATTCCTATCCTATTTATACCTACAACATCTTAATAATGTATACTTCTTAATTTTTATTTATCTTTTTTTTTTCAATTTCAAAATGGGACTGAGGGCTACATAGGAGTCTTGTCTCAACAGTTCTAGGATTTTGTTCAGTACATAAAACAAAATTCTTTGTAATTACAATCCAATATTTCAAATGTACAAATTTTACAAGTGAACAAGTTAATATTTCAACAATCTGAATTGGACAAATGCTACCAAATTAGTCACATAAATAATTCATTTGATAAGCCAAACATGGCACAAGAATTCACTACACAAAAATAAATTATTTCGATAGATTACAAGATTGAAAACCAAAGATATCATACATTTACAAAAAAATCCTAAATTGCAAGTAAATTAATAAACATTCATTACTATCTCAAATTTTCGGATTAACAAAACTAAATTTAATAACAAAAAAAAAATAGAGAGTAATTTAATAAACATTCATTATTATCTAAAATTTTCGGATTAACAAAACTAAATTTAATAACAAAAAAATCCTAAATTGAGACTAATTTGTGTATAAACAATGTCATAAAAAAAATCAAAAAAAAAATTCTAAATTGTAAGTAAATAAATAATAAAATCAAATCTGAAATTCAACACAAACAAATTACTCACATATTTAACAAAACTAAATTTAATAACAAAAAAAAAATTAGAGAATAAATTTGAACAAATAATATAATCAAAGCTAAATTAAAGAGAAAATAAAGTAAAATATAGAATGTAAACTTACAATTTACTAAATTTGATGATACGAATTGGAATCCTTTGTGTGTGAAGCTTCTTCTTCTTCTTCCTTGGGCTCTTGCTCGGCAGTTTTGTTAAAATGATTTAGGTTTTTTACGGTGAAGACGGTGAACTGGAAGAATTTGATTTTTTAAGTTAAACTCGCTACACGGTGTAGCGACTTTAATACCAAACTCGCTACACCGTGTAGCGAGTTTAGGTTAATTAAACGCCCTAATTAATTTCACAACGGTCAAACTTAATTACCCTAAACTCGCTACACGCTGTATCAATTCCTACCCCATTAAGTTTGACTGTTGTGAAATAAAAAAGTAAAAAGGGAGTTTTAAATGGTGCAAAATCAAACCTCATAATAAAAGCAGTGAACCTTGTCCAAATCTTAGGCTATCCTCATTGGTGACTCTCGTGACATAGTCACCATGGGTCAAAAAAAAAAAAAAAAAAGTCACTAAAATGTCATGACCTGGGCGGCCAGCCAATCCAGGTTGGCCCAAGTTGGATCACCAAAATATGGGCACATGTCACCAATGATTGGGTGACATGTATTTATATAAATACTCCCTCCGTCCCAGACCATGGGTATATGGGGTGGATTTCACGCTTTTTAAGAAATTTTTTAAAAAATGAGTAAAAATTAAATATGGGATAGGTAATAGTAGTTAAATATGTGGTAGGAAATAGGAGAGAGAATGTAAAAGTTAAATATGTGGTAGGGAATAGGAGAGAGAATGTAAAAGTTAAAAATATTTAATAGGAGAGAGAATGAGTGGGAGGAATAGTAGTTAAATGTGTGATAGAGAATAGGAGAGAGAATGTATAAGGGTATAATGAATGGTTTTTTTGTAAATATATGGAGTTGATAAGGGTATAAATATATTCAAAAACTTGCCATTTATGGAAATGAACTCTTGATCTGGGACGGATCAAAAGGGAAAGATGAACACTTGGTCTGGGACGGAGGGAGTATATAGTTAAAACTAATATATTTTATATAATTATATAAAATAATAAAATAAAAAATATATCAAAAAATTCATATTTTTTTTATAATTGTATAGATAATTATTTTTAATAATTGTAGGGGTAATTTTATAAATATTATTACTAATACATTATTTTAAAAAATAAAATGATAAGTATTTTAGATAAGTTGAAGTAAAAAAAAATATTTTTTTATTAAAAGGTTGGGTTGGGTTGGGTCACTGATGGGATGGGAGTATAAATTATATTATAAGATTGGGAATGGTGTATATGAAAATGAGAGAAATTAATATTTTATTTGAGATTGGGTTGGGTTGAGTTCACTGAGGATAGTATTAGGGTCGACAGCAAAATTAAACCTTTTCCAATTTGAAATGATTTAAGAGAATTGTTATTCACCCCCGCAACATTACTCAATATCCCCGCAATAATAATTGTTACAAAAAGCCATCCATTGAAAAGACCAATGTACCCTTATCTTCAACCTTCAAATTAAAAATCCATTTCATTTTCTAACTGTTGTTTGTGCGTGTTTGTGTGTGTTTTTTTTTCCTCGCCAATTTCCCCAATCGCCGCATTAGTTCGTTTGAAAAACCTCATCTCTCTCTTTCTCTACAAAACTTTCTCTCTCTAAACCAATCTGCAGAAATTTGCCTGCAAAATCGCAACTTTAATTTCCCTCCCCCTCTCTCTCTCTAATCCGATTTCCGTGAATCAATTCGCGCCCCTTCACGCACTGATTTCACGATTTGAAACCCACCCTTTTAATCGATTATTGTTATTGGTTCTGAAACCCTAGCATTTTGCTCTTTATAAATTAACTGTGACAACCTTTTTTGGGTTTTCTGTTGTTCTTAGGGTTTTTGTTTACAATCATTCCTGATTTGGGACGATCAAAAATTTTAGGGTTTCTGATGTTTGATAAAATGGGGAATCTTTGGTGACATTAACCTGATTTTGGCTTCAATTTGTTTCGAATTTACCAACAATACTATTCGTGACAAATCAAAGTTCCTAACTTTACTTCTATTTTAGGTTTTCTTATATATGTATTTTCTTTCCAGAAATATCCTATTTTTAGTTTCTGGAGTGGTGATATCTCCGTGAATGTGTTGTTCTGTATCTGGCAAGTTTACTTGTTAGTTTTGGCGTTGGAGAAGGATATTTCTGTAATTTTTTGTGGTGGAAAAAGAGTTGAAGACAAGGGTACATTGGTCTTTTCGATGGATGGCTTTTTGTAACAATTATTACTGCATTGAATAATGTTGCGGGGGCGAATAATAATTCTCATGATTTAAAAAACTCGTAAATCTAATGAGGAACTTTTTGAGAATTTTATATAAAACTCAGGTATTTAGTGAGAATAATCAAGCATTTCTGGAGTATTATTTTAGCCGGCAACTCAAAATTTGGAAAGTTGAATGAGTCTTCTTCTCAAAAAAAAAATTCAAGAAAACCAAAAAGAATTAAAAAAAAAAAAAAAAAAAAAAAAAAAAGCAAGCACCATTAATGTAGCAACAAACGCATAAATCTCTGCAAGATTTTCTCTCAACTCCCTATAAACCCAACTAATCACTTTCATAATTCCCCTTTAATCATCTCCACTGTTCATTAATTTCTCCAAAACTCCATCAATTTTCAACAATGTCCTCATCACTGGGAACCCATTTCACTGCATTCGTTTTCCTATTCCCACTCGGAATCCGCCGTCTTCTTCTCTCTTTCAATCTCTACCTCACCAACCCATCTCAATTCCGATCAAGAACATGGTTCTTCTCAAACCCCAGATGGAAAAATATTGACTTTTTTTCCCTCCTCATTGCCCTCCCCATTTCCTCATTTTCCCTCATTCTCCTTTCCCTAGCCTTTTCAGGCCACCCCACTTACAAATTCGGCTTCTTGCAGCAATCTTTAGTCGTTTTCCTCTTCTGGGTACTCTTAGTTTTGTTGATTATTAAAGAAAATGTTGATCCTCTTGTCATGCCAGAGCAATTTTTGCTGTCATTTGCTGGAATCTCGTTTTTGATTGAGTATTTGATGAATGGGAAGGGTATTGTTGGACTTGGTGAAGTTGGCTATGATTTGTTAGGTGGATTGGGACTTATTTGTGCTGCTTGTTGTTTCTATCTTTCGATTAGGCCGTCTGCATATTTCGCAGATTTTATCTTGTCTACTGGGATTCTCTTGAAAGGAACATGGGTTCTTCAAGTTGGCTTGTCTTTGTATACAGATACATTTGGGTTCAATGGGTGTGAGAAAGTTTCGGTTTTTTCGGCTCAGGGGAAGACTGATGTGAAGTGTGCCCTTGAGGAAGATAGATTAAGGGGCATAGCATTGATGAATCTCTTGTTTATTGGGCATGTGATTGTGGTTCTTCTGGCAAATTTTGTCTTGCTTGGGCTATTGAGGCATAGGCAGATGAAATCTGGTGAGGGTAGTGGGTCTTTACTGGCTCGACTTGATTCGGCTAGTATGCTGATGCAGCCCCTTCCTGAATTTTTCATAGAATGAGAGTTTTTTTGTGCATTGTGGGACGGAAAGCAGATGGTGGTGAAAGTGGTTGATTCTTTTAAGTTGTCAAAGATCTTTAAATTCTTTATCAGAAGGTAGATTGTTTTTTTCCCTGCTTTATCTTCTTGTATCTAATGCAGGCATACATAGTTTTGTTTACAATATATTTGTTCTATATGATTCTCTTGAGAAATTGCAGCTTGTTGTTTGACTTTGTTAAACCATTCAATGAGCAAACTTGCTTTCATATTGGGCAGGGTTGTATGATATCTGTTTCATGATGAATGACACTCCCTAATATGCATAGAATGAGGTTGGCTAAATTCATATCTTTATGAAGCCATCACAATCTTACTTATGGACATATTGGCAAAAATCATTCATGAAGATTGATGTTGACATAACGATTTATCAAAATCATTTTTGTAGGCAAGAACTAAGCTCAGCCTTACTCTTTAAGTCTTAACTGCTTGGGGTAGGCTATATGAATCCTTTCCTGTCATTCAATTCAGTACCGCGCACGTTCACGACTCATGGAGCACTCATTCATATCTTCCTTCATCACTAATGACCATGTTGTTTTGGTCTTTGCTGATTTCTAGCCTGGTTGATATTGATACAGTTGTCTCAAACCAACTTAACAATTTTCTCTTTATTTTATTTGCTATTGTAACAAATGTCATTGTCTCAAAAACTTGCAATATGAATATATTCTTTGTTTTACGACATACACACACACATCTTCAAAACGATCGCATTTCAGATATAAACATATTGTTATCATGTTTTTTCATAATTGGACGACATTCGGTTCCATAAAGTAGCGTAAGTTGTATAGTTGTCCTATAAAACTCTCCGTTCAACTTAATGTGTCAATTACTCAATTACATAACACTTTGGATGCACATATTCATTTCACTTTAGTCAATTGTTTAGGAAACAATACTTGAATTGAAATTGGATATGAAATGAAGGTAACTTTAGTCAATGTTTTAAACAATTTCCTTATAAGGAAATGTTACTCTCGTGTGGAACGTCTCAACAAGAAATACAGCCTCTTCATTTGGGACAGAATGAGGATTTGGGTTTAATCCTAGTTCAAATCCTTTCCATAGCTTCTCTCCACTTATTCTTATCCAACGGAACAATGTCTTCAGCAATAAAATGCACTATATTATATCTTCCTGTATATAATCATGTTCAGTTAATCCATCATTCACTAGGACAAAGAGATAAGGACTCGAGAAGAACTACCCTTGATAAGATCACGTAGTAATTAGGAATGCACAAATGTCTCCTGCTATAGTTCTACTTCTACTAATGGCACAGCTCCATCATACATATCCTTAATCACTTAATTATCTCTTTTTAAGTTTCCTTCTCTAACTCCAACCAAACTGATTCCCCTATAATTTATCTCTCTTTGTAGTCTATTTTCAACTACTCTCCTTCTAATTGTGTGACCTATTATTTAGTTAAACCTGTAGTTCGTCAAACTTTGAGTTCATCTTTATGTTCGTTTATTGGTAGTATAATTCATTTGATCAGTCTTCGAGATTCTTAGTTGATTATGATTTGTATTTATAGGAAAGATGGAAGTGGTTGGTCATAGAAATGGATTTTTTTTAAATCAGTTCTTTGACATAAGCAAGCACGTAGTTGCATTTTGGCTGCATAGAAATCTGCCAACCACTAACATTTTATTTGAGGCATCCTTAATGCCAAATTCAGTATTAGACGAACTTTGATTTATTTTTGTTTTGCAACATAGATGTTAAGATGATTCAATTATAATGAGATTCCAAATTGATCTGCTAATCATTGCTATGGTATAAATTCTAAGCTTTGAAATTGACGTTAATCATTCTGCTAATAATGGCTATGATATCAATTCTAAGCTCTGAAATTGATGTTATCTTTGGTTGTCGAACATACTTGACACAAATTCGGAAATTTATTGAAGGAACTTTTATATGTTGTGTCAACAGTACTAAATCGAAAGTTGTCAACGTGGACTAGTGACTTTCCTTTCTATTTTCTAATATATCCACTGGAATAGAATGAACTGAACAGTTTTTGCAGTTACCGTGAAGGCTTATATAAACCAGTTTAGTCTTTACACTCTCTTCTAGATTAAGAGGAAAATAGTTGAGAAAATAAGGATAGATACTTAAGTAGCAATATTTTGTTTCCCTTGGAAGAACTTGAATTAGGAATATGCAGAATTACTTGGAATGGGTCAAAGAGTGGTATGATAGTCTGTGTACCAATGCTCGCTTCATGAGAAGTGCTCTCCCCATACCAAAACAAGAGTCACAGGCACATTGTTTGTTTGTCCCAAAAAGAGAGTCCCGTTTCTGAAGTTGAAGATTAAATCCCCATTTTTTTTAATCTTTTTCTTTCATTTTGGCAGACTTGATAAATATCTAATGCATCATACATAAAATATACTCCCTCTTCATCTTAAAAAATAGGCCATTTGACAAGTCAAACTTTTTAAGAGTTGTGCTTTACTGTTTGTACCTTCTTGAAATCGCACAAAAAATTTAGCCTTTTTTTTTTTTTCTTAAATTACACTATTCTTTTGGGACAAACCAAAATTGAAAGTGGTTTTTTTTTTTTTTTAGGAATGGAGGGAGTATAACTTTAGAGCAATTTAAAGCAATATTAGAGAAGCAAAAGTAAGATATTAAAAATTTACTTGTCAAATGCGACTATTTTGTTTTCCAATGGCCGGACAATGAATTATAATGTAGATAAGTTGGTATTGATGGCACAGGTGACTTTTAAAAAGTTCTTTTTTTTTCCTACCAAGATTATCATGCTTATTTCTTTATTTATTTACTTTTCTTTCCAAATGTTTTTGTTTTCCTATTTCTCTTAATTTTCTTCAGACTTATTTCTTATTTTAATTATCTTCTTATCTTTCTCAGTTTTTTTTAAACTATTTTACCACCTCTTCTCTTTTTCATTGTTTTCTCACATCTTTTACCATACGTCGATTCATGTTAGCCGTCTCCAAACCATTATGGGACTAAGGCTTTATTGTTGTTGTCGTTGTCCTTGGTGTAGCAACGTTATTATGCTTAATGACTAGCCAGTCTACCTGTTGCACCAGAAATAGGTGAACAGGCTTTGTCGTTTGATGAATGTAGGCGCGCAAATCTTAGATTTTTTTTGTAAGGGTTCCATGGTCAGGCTTAAAGTGACACTGGCAAGGTAGAACTTTTAATCTCTATTCATTTGCATGCAACTTGGCCTCCTTGCTATTAATTTGGCTTAATGATAAAGTAAAGATTGCAACGACACTTTTGCTTGTTGAAATAGCATGTAATATGGCTGGCACCTATAGGAGGCATCAATTGCTGCATAGTTAAGTTGGATGCATTTTATATTTTGCTAAAAAAGCCTCCCCATTAGTTTCTCCTTTCTCATCACAACAAGTGTAAACTGTTAGATTTGTTTGGAAAATGTCAAAAGTGCTATCAAGAACTTTGACCAAAGCTTCATATTTGATGACTAGTCTTGTCATTTATTTACTGCTGTTAAAACTTAAAACTAGCTGGTGCTGCATCAACATTTCCTTTCAGATGGGGAAGTTCTGAAGTTAGTGAGCCATTGAAGTATTGGATGCGATTGATTTTTGAGGTAATTTTCCTATTAATGTTATGTTTCTAGTTCAATTAGGATTTGATATTTCTCAGTCATACTTATTTATTGACCAAGTTGTTTTAGATTATAAGTTTGTGATACTCACTTGGTTGAGGCTCCTCTATAGCTTCCTAATTACATACATTTGTGCACTCATCATTTTATGTATTTGTCATCCAATTACATATATTGGTGCACTCATTTAATCTTATCTCGATCCTTATCATGATGTGCCTGATCCACAAATATTGTGTTTCTTCGATTAAAATGTCACAAGGAAACTATAAAGCTTCAGTATCATCTTTATCAAGCATACAATGTATTATGTATAGTGTCTACACACTTAAGGATTATTTGTGCAAAACAAAAATTAAAAATAATACTCCCTTCGTCCCATAATAAACTACACCGAATTGAAAAACGCGGGAATTAAAGAAAAGTAGTCTAATATTGATGGTGGAGTAGGGGTCGTGAGTATGAAAAGTGGGTAGGAACTGTAAGTGTGGTAAGAATTGTGAGTGGTATAATTGTTGTGAATATGGTTCCCATTGAATTAATAAGTACTATAAATTGGCTACTTTGGAAAGTGTGTGATGCGGGACGCAAAGAGCTCAAGGAAAAGCAAATTCAAGAGCATTAGAAGCATCACAATGTTTTCAAGTTCAAGTCGTAGAAGTCAAGTTCTTACATTAGATAATCTGAGTTTATATTTTAGTTTATAGTATTTTGGTCTTTCTAGAGTAAAGGTAATTTAGTACTCCCTCCGTCCCAGACCAAGGGTCATCGGGGGGATTTCACGCTTCTTAAGATTTTATTTTTTTTAAAATGAATAAAAGTTAAATGTGGGATAGGGAATAGTAGTTAATGATTGGTTTTTTTGTAAATATGTTAACTTTATAAGGGTATAATGAATGGTTTTTTTGTAATATGGGGTAGGGAATAGTAGTTAATGATTGGTTTTTTAATAGGAGAGAGAATGAGTGGGAGGAATAGTAAGTTAATGATTGTTTTTTTTTTTGTAAATATGTTAACTTTATAAGGGTATAATGAATGGTTTTTTTGTAAATATATTAAATTATAAGGGTATAAATATATTCAAAAACTTGCCATTTATGGAAAGGAACTCTTGATGCAGGACGGACGAAAGGAAAAGTAGAACCCTTGGTCTGGGACGGAGGGAGTAATTATTTAATTGCTGGGAATAGTTTTCCTTATTAGCTTAGGAGTCTTATTTAGTATTTAGAGTCAAGATCCTTAAAGGATTTCTATATTTGTTGAAGTCTAGGAGTTACTGTCCTTTTTAATTTAGGAATTAGTTTTCTTTTGCTTGAAGAATTAGTTTCCTTTGAAGTTTAGGATTTATTATAAGCCTATTTAAGGCCTTGTAAGAGTTCAGAATATTTAGAGTTGAATAAAGAGAAAATTTCCAGCAAGTAATTGTTTTCTTGTGTTGAATCTGCGTGATTCAAATCCTTGGGTGCGCTCAATAAACCTAGGTGCGCCTACGGTTGCCTCGGTATGAAGCCAGACCTTGTTTTCTTTTTATTTTACTGTTCTATAACCAGAATCTACTTTCTATAACCAGTTTTCCAGTCAATACACTTCCGTTCTGCATCAGTGTGGTTTATATGGGACAACCAGAAAGGAAATTAGTATAGTTTATTATGGTACGGAGGCAGTACATTTTACTAGTATCCTTAGCTGGGATTTTGCTTCAAGAATTTATAACACGGCTTCACTATAGGTACCCCTGGTTATGTATGTTTCTGCGTGATGTCTATTAGTGTGAACTGTGAACTAACACTTATTACCCTTTGTGGGTTCTAGAGAAGAGGTTATTATAATTGGGAACAAATAGAAGTTGAGTTATGGATAATGCCTAAAACTTGCAATCCATTCTTTCTAAAATGAATGTATAAAAAAAATTCGAATTCTTTTCTTGATAAAGAGCGAATTTAAAAACTTTTTGGACATTCATTTTGGGACGTACCGGGACGGTGGGGATCCTTCCCCAGACCCTCGCTACGCGGGGATGCTCAGTGCACCGGGCTGCCTTTTTTTAATCAACTCTTTAAGCATCTCAATAGTAACAAGTATAGGTAGTTATTGTCACTGATTTAGAGTTTTAGCCCAAACTCTACCCCAATCCGTATGGCACCCATTAACCTTGGTCGACATACTGCTTTTTCCCAATCAATTATCACATGGCAGTGCCAACCCACATCAGGTGTGATGATTACTACCCACTAGGCAACTCGCACCTATAAAAATTGTGTGATGATTCCTACCTACTTGGCAACTAACACGGCACCTACATGAAGACACTAAGTTGAAATGAAAAGAAAACTCGAGAGTAGACAAGTAACTGTCTCTTGATTTCTGAAGTTAATAATTATAAATGAGACTCCTATCTCCTTCACCTCTAGGTTTGTAGAATATTCTATGCAAATCCAACTTACTCTTCTCCTCTGGAATAAATAATCATGTTCTAGAATTATCCACTATGCTCTTCTAATATACACCCTCTGACTCATAGTAAGTGTCGCAATTAACTTGTCAATGTTAATAAGGAATGTGCTTCTATTGTTTTGTACATTGCATGTACCATGGTACAATTGCACCAAGGCCATCCCTTATTTAGAAATGTAAAACTTATATTGGGACATGCCAAAAAGGAAAATGCAACACTTATTATGGGATGGAGGGAGTACAAGATAGTTCTACAAAGTTCTAGAAAATTCCACACTACTTCTAGGACCCAACTAGAGAACTCCATAAGACTCTAGAACAGTCTAGAATGCTCTAGGACCAAGTAAAGAACTCTAGAGGACTCCACAACATTCCAGAGAACCTCAAAAGACAATAAGGGGGCGTTTGGTTGGCGGTAATTGACCATTCCGGGGCGGAATGGAATGGTCAATTCCGTTGACTTCATTCCTTAGCTCCGTTTGGTTCATTGGAATGAAAATTTTTCCATTCCCTACGGAATGAAATTTCATTCCTTGGAATGGATTTTCATTCCTTCCAATTTTGGAAGGAATGGTGAATTCCCTTGGCAATGGAAATTTTTTTTTTTTGACCAAAATACCCCCAAACCCAAACCACCCCTACCCCCTACCCACCCCCACCCAGCCACTACCCTAACCCCCCCACCCCCGCGAATTTTTTTTTCCCTGCCTACCCCCCCCTCCTATTCAGCCCTGCCCTACCCCCCACCCCCACGAATTTTTTTTTTCCCCTACTTACCCCCTCCCCCATCCACCCCACCCCACCCCCACGAATTTTTTTTCCCCCGCCTACCCCCCTCCCATCCACCCCGCCCTACCCCCCACCCCCTCCAACCCCCCACAAAAAAATATATATATAAATTTTTTTTTAAAAAAAGGTAAATTGGACATTTTATATGCTTTCATTCCATTCCTATAATTTGTATTTTCAAACCAAACATGATTTGCCAAGGAATTGAATGACAATTTCATTCAATTTCATGCCAACCAAACGGAGGGGTTTAACCAGTTTTTTTCCATTTCAATTCCTTAAGGAATTCAATTCCATTGACCATTCCATTCCTTCACTTTTTTTTCCACCGAACCAAACGGCCCCTAAGATTCCAGATGATTCATCTAAAAATGCCCCATGTCATACTCACATAAACCTTCAGGGTGAGTTTTGCATTGCTTCCGATTATTCAAAAGTGATTATTGGTAATTGATTATAGTAAAAGTGATTGTCGAAAACTCATTTTTCTGTTTGGCTACTAATTCTCAAAAGTGTGTTTATGTCAAAAGTGATTTGAAATATGTTTGGTTACCAAAAAAAAGAAGTGATTGTAAAACAAATAATGTTTAAAATACCCCTATTATGACTCAAAAAAAAAAAAATCTATTTCCTGCCAAACTTAAAAAAATAACAGATTAATTTAATAAACCCAAAGTTCATTTAAAGGGGCAAGGGCAAACCCCGGTGCGCCAAGCGCTCCCCGCCTTGCGGGGGTTGGGAGAGGGAACCATTTGCTAGAGCCTTCCCCTGACAATTGCCAAGAGGCTGTTCGCCAAGGTTCGAACCCATAACCTTATGGTCACCAAAGGAGCAACTTAACCGTTGCGCCAAGGCTCGCCCTCAAACCCAAAGTTCATTTATATAAAAAAAAACATTTTTATTTTCCTAATATAGTTGTTTTACAATTTGACAATAATATTTCATGGTGAATGAAGAAAAGCAACTATCATATATAAACTTGTAAATATTACAGAATATGCTATAAAAGGTCTCATGTATCAAGGAAATGAAACATGGACCAAGGAAACTTAGAACTTTTACTCCTAATAGAATTTACAACTGATATATTGTGCTTCATTCCCTAATTTTGACTAGTAAGAAGCCAATGCTGCATTACTAACTCCAGTTTGATTATGAGAAATAACATAACTCTGAAAGTAGACGAGAGTTGACCGTGTTAGCATTCTGCTAGCTCAGAAAATTGTTTTGTTCGTGGAGTCGTGGACAGAGCCGTCCTTTGAAACGGTGAGAGCAAGAGTAGAGTCAGAGCTTATCGTCAAGCATGTCAATCCTTTAGTGTGATATGAATGATCTCTTTTTACATGAATGTTTTCTCCTCTCTTTGGATTCCAAATCCTGAAACTAGCATCTAATTTAGAACTGGTACAAATTGTCTTCCCATGAATATGTGCATGGAGTCATCAGCTTCATTAAAACGTTCATAACACACACGCCGTTACCTATTTACGACACCAATGATGGTGTTAATGAGAAAGGATACTACTATAAATTTCTTTGCAATACATTACCATACAAAAACAAGTAGAATGCAGTAAGAAAGGGTGAGCATTTCATCGACTAAACATGGTTTAGACAAAAATACAAACACTTGATGTGCGTTAATCAAAGGGCTAATAAAACACACATACCCCATTATCTTCTTCCTAATTATTGAAGAACCCCAATTGCAAACCAGGGAAAGATAGAAGAAACATTAATGTTATCGAATAACAAAGTAGAAGATGAAAGAAATTGACCTCAGAATTGAAGAAGTGTTTGTCAAAAAACATAGGCAGCTAAAAAAAGGATAATTCAAGGCATATTTATGATAAAATCGAATATTGTTTAAGGGCATAATAAAAACATTCATGTTTCATGCTTGGATGGTTTTTGGAAGTTGCCTGCAAAGTGGCTTTAGTGTTGTTTCTCTCAGAAAAAACAGCCTACTTGAGAAAGAAGGGGCCGGTTCCTCTAAGGCTCATTGGCTAGTCTTTACACTCTCTTCAAGATTAAGTGGTAATATTTGAGAAAAATAGGATAGATATTTATGTAGCAAGATTTTGTTTCAATGGGTAGAACTTGAATTAGATATGTGCAGAAGAACTTGGAATGGATCAAAAAGAGTGGTAAGATAGTATGCCTACTAATTCTCTCTTCCTGAGAAGTGCTCTCTCCCCCTTTCCAAACAGAAGTCACAATTACACATCCCCATTTCTAAAATTGAAGATTAAATCCCCATTTTTTTTTTTACTTTTCCTTTCTTTTCGCGCACATGATAATTATCTAGTGCATAATACAAAAAATATACACCAAAATAGCAAGTGGGATTTATTTATTTTTTGGTAATAGAGGGATATATGGAGTATAACTTCATCCCAATTTAAAGCAGTATAGAGAAGCAAAAGTACTATCTCTAAAAATTTGACTTGTCAAATGCGGCTCTTTTGTTTTGCAATGGTTGAACATTTAATTATCTTTTAGATAAGCTGGTGCTGGTTGCACTAGTGACTTGTAAGAAGTTCTTTTCTGTACCCTTACGGAGGTCATTATGCTCAACAACTGGTCAGTCTGCTCATTGCAACTGAACTAGGTGATCGGTTTTGTCATCTAATGCACGTATGCACGAGGATTCTTATAAGGATTCCACGGGCAGACTTAATGAGACTCTGACAAGATAGAAATTTTAATCTATACTATTAATTTGCAGGTAACATGGTTTCCATATCATTAATCTTGCTTAACGATATTTAAAGATTGCAAAACAGCCTTTGCTTGTTGAAGTAGGATGTAATACGAGTGGCACCGACAGGAGGCATCAATTGCTACATAGTTAAGTTGGATGCATTTAGATAGTTCTCAAAACTCCTCACTGCGAGTTGCTCTCTTCTCTGCACATCAAGTATAACAGTTAAATATGTTTGGAAAATGTCATAAGAGTTGACAAGAACTTTGACCAAAGCCTCATGTTTGATGACTAGTCTTGTCATTTACTGCTGTTAAACTAGCTGGTGCTGCGTCAACGTTCTTTCAGATTGTGAAGTTCTGAAGTTAGCGAAGCCATTCGAGTAGTGGATGCAGATGATTTTTGAGGTAATTTTCTTATTAATGTTATACTTCTAGTTCGATTAGGATTTGATATTTCTCAGTCATGCTTCTTTTATTTACCAAGTTGTTTTGACCGAGCTATTTTAGATTTTCAATGTGTGATTCTCAATCGGCTCCTCCATTGCTTCCTAATAATCATTATAGCAAACTGTGTACTCATCATTTTATGGAAATATCACCCAGTTAATATATGTGTGTACTCATCAGATCTTATCTTGATCCTTGTCGTAATGTGTCTGATCCATGAATATTGTGTTTCTTCGATTAAAATGTCACAAGGAAACAAGAAACTACAATAGCATCTTTATCAAGCATACAATGTATTTTGTATAGCGTCCACCGAGTTCGCAACTATATGTGCAAAAAAAAATTATCTAGTTAGTATCTTTAGTCTGGCATTTTTGTTTCAAGAATGTTTAACATGACTTTACGATATATGCCCATGATTTCTCTCTGTCTGTAGCCTTGCATGATGTCTGTTAAGGTGAACTAACTCATCTTTCCCTTTATTGTGGGTTCTAGATAAGAAGTTATTTTGCTTGGGAACAAATTAGAAATCATTGATCATGCCTAAAACTTGTAAAGAGGTTTCAAGAATTAGGAAAATTATTGTTGGGATATTAACTCTTCAAGCTTCTCTATTGTTGCAGGAAAACAAGTAAAGGTAGGTTACTGTCACAGACTTAGAGTTTCAGCCCCAACTCTATCCCAATCCGTACCAAGGCATGTCTGTTAGCGTTAGTCAGCTTTACTCTGTTCTTCCTAGACAACTATCACACATGCCAACCCCACATTTTGTGATGATTCCTACCCAATAGTCAACTCACACCTAGGCACTAAGTTGTAAAGAAAAGAACACTTAATAGTAGTCAAGTATTAGTTACTCCCTCTGTCCCAAAATGAATGTCCAAAAAAACTTCAAGTTCGTTCTTGATCAAGAGCAAAATTGAAAAAAAAAAATCGAGCATTCATTTTGGGATGGAGGCAGCACTTGATTTCTGAAGTTGATGGTTACAAATGAGGCTCCTACATCCTTTCCTTATGCTGTTATTTGAGTTACATATTGGAAGTCAATGTCACTTCAGTCAACTATATATACCCCTTTTATGATGGAAGAAAGAAAAGGCTACTCTAGCTTTGTATAACCAGTTACCGAAGAAAAATTTAGGAAGTGTCAACCATCGTCTTCCCGAAAACGGCCGAATCCATGGACTTTGATTCTGTAATGTATTCTCTTGATCTTATTTGTGAGGTTCCATCTTCGCCTAAGGATTTTCAATCTTGAGAAATTGACCAGTTTCTTCATGTATTTAAATCCTGCATCAAACCATTTATCTTAGGGAGGAGAAAAAAATAAGATCGGACAGTTGCACAAGGTGAACTGTCAGAGCCAAAGTTGTGCGTGTCTTCTAGTATTTTTACTCTTCTTTGGTTCCGGAACTCTGCTAAAGTTACTTTTGGAGTTATGAGTTACTTCTGGACTTATGCAATAGACAACTGTAGGCATACCTTTGACTTTCTCAACATGCCGTATTGTCTTCTTGGCTATGCTTTGCAACCCCTGTAATCGTTTGAAATACACATGTTATATTGATGGGACTTCTGAAGTTCTAGGACCATGCTTGTTTAATCGAAGAATGAAGTCCCATAAAAGCAAGAATAGAAAGAAGTCAAAAGATGTATTCCTGCTCATGCACATGTAGCATACATTCAAAGAGAGAAGCTGAAGGCTTTACTGTGCTTGAAATGATAATTATAACAGCCGTAGTTTGAAAGATTCAACTCGTTACCTCAACCAAACTTTCTAGTCGGCTTCTTATCTTTCGTTGTACGAAACCTCTGGTGCACTGCTTAAGACATATACCCAGAGTTAAACGCCTAAGAGTTTGCAGCCAATGCTCCATAATTTTAATATACATTGAGAGATACTCTGTTCGAAAATGATTGTCCATTTGTTACTTTGAGAGACATTGTTAAAAAGTTGGCCTTTTAAGCAATACTCTGTTCCAAAATGATTGTCCATATTTTACTCTTTGAGAGACATCATTAAAAAGTTGGACCTTTTCTAAGCAGTTTTAGTG